>QEPC01010928.1:693027-723917 GCA_003113815.1 Sphenodon punctatus
CCACTCCAGCCCCAGGACCCACCATCAGGGTTCTGGGGCCTATGTTACTGGCAGGGAGGGCTGTGGCCAATATCTAGAAGCTGCCACTCTAGCTCCAGGACCCACCGTCATGGGTCTGGGGCCATCATTCCTCGCATAGAGGCGATGTCATTCCACCGCACTAAGTAACAACCACTCCAGCCCCAGGACCCACCATCAGGGTTCTGGGGCCAAGTTACAGGCAGGGAGGGCTGTGGCCAATATGTATCTAGAAGCTGCCATGGGTCTGGGGCCGACATGGGTCTGGGGCCAACATTCCAACGCACCGCCGTCAGGGTTCTGGGGCCAAGTTACAGGCAAGGAGGGCTGTGGCCAATACCTAGAAGCTGCCACTCTAGCCCCAGGAGCCACCTTCATGGGTCTGGGGCCAACATTCGTCGCACAGAGAGCCTTTCTCTGAATGCCTGAACCGACCCGAACAGCCGAACCAAACGGGTGAACCAAACCGGACCGAACCGAATGGCCGAACCTGAACCGCGATCTGTTCGCCCATCCCTAGGAAAAACCAGTTGCAAACTTCACACACATCATTCAAGCAGCAACAGGGTACCTCATGCTATGTACTCAAATATGAAATTGCAGACCTACTGTTAGTAATTTGTAACCTTTCGCTAAAACTGCTATCACTGCGGAGGACAATATCCTCACCAACGTACCTGCTCTGCCAAGGGAAATGTTTGTCATACGTGTGGTAAGCTAAACCATTTTGCCACTGTCTGCAGGTCACAAAGACCGTTTCAAAAATCTGCTACTTTACCTCAGGATTGTAATCGCATGCTGCAAGGGGCTATCAATGCTGCTCACTCTGACCTGCCCTCTGAACCTGGCACAATCCCACCAGTGGAAGAGAATGTGGAACAACCACATATGGGGGAACAGATTGAACCATATATTTCTACCTTATCCCCGTTGCATGACGTGCAGAATGAATGTAGCGTCCAAACACATTGCAAAATCTTCCTTCACGGACAGGAAATAGAAATTCTCATTGATACAGGGGCTTCTGTAAATGTTGTTGCTCAACAAACATATGACTTGCTGCTTAACAAACCCACCTTACAAGAGACAAAGGGGCATATTTATACATATGGATCATGCCATCCAGTACCTCTCTGTGGCCAATTCCAGGCACAACTGCAGTTTCGAGACACCCAGACAACCGCTATTTTCTATGTTGCAAGAGATGGCACTGACACCCTTCTCAGCCATGGGACAGGAATTGCCCTGCAGCTCATTCACATGGTCTGCAACATTCAACCAACCTACTAAGACCAAACTCTGCAAGCTCACACAAAGCTGTTTGGTGGCATAGGGAAACTTAATAACTATCAGGTCAGGCTTCACATCAATACCACAGTAAAGCCTGTAGCTTTACCGCATAGACGCATTTCTTTCCACGTGCGGCAACTTGTAGAAGAGGAGTTAGAATGTCTTGAATGGCTTGACATTATTGAAAAAAATGGAAGGTCCTAAGCCATGGGTCTCACCGATTGTGGTTGCCTCAAAGCCCAAGCAACTAAGGAAAATCAGACTGTGCGTGGACATGCATCTTCCAAATCAAGCCATAAAACGAGAGCGCCACATCACATCCACTGTGGATGACATTATCGCAGACCTAAATGGTGCAAATGTTTTCTCAAAACTTGACCTCAAGGCTGGGTATCATTAACTGGAGCTCCACAGATACATCACCACCTTTACCGCCCATGTTGGTCTTCAACGCCACAAATGCCTGAGCTTTGGTGTCTCACCCGCTGTGGAGATTTTTCAGAATGTGATCCGCAAAACCCTCATAAGATCATAAGTAGTGTCATACTGAGTCAGACCAATGGTTCATCAAGCCCAGCATCCTGTCCTCTGACAGGGACCAATCTCGATTGCATGGAAGAAGAACCAACAGTCACAATGGGCAATCCATCCCCTGTTGTTCACTCCCAGCTCCCGCCAGTAAGATTTTCATCCCGTAAACTACTTGGTTAATAGCCATTAACGGACCTACTCTCTAAGAACTTATCCAGTCCTTTCTTAAACCCAGCTATACTACTGGCCTTGACAACACGCTCTGGCAACAAATTCCATAAGTTAATTACGCGTTGAGTGAAAAAGTACTTCCTTTTATTTGTTTTAAATCTGCGGGCAGTTAGTTTCATGAAGTGTCCCCTAGTTCTAGTACTAGTACTATTTGAGAGGGTAAATGACCATTTCCTATCTTACTCATTCCACACCACTCGATTTTATAAACCTCTATCATGTCCCCTCTCAGTCTTCTCTAAGCTGAAGAGACCCAGGTTGTCAAGCCTCTTTTTGTACGGAAGCCGTTCCATACCCTTTATCATTCTTGTTGCCCTTCTCTGTACCTTTTCTAGTTCCGCTATGTCTTTTTTGAGATGGGGTGACAAGAACTGCCCACAATATTCCAGGTGCGGTCGCACCATTGGTTTGTATAGAGGCATTATGGCATCCTTAGTTTTATTCTCTCTCCCTCTGCGAATAACTCCTAACATTCTGTTTGCTTTTTTTACTGCTGCTGCACACTGGGCTGAGGATTTCAGTGTATTGTCCACAATCACTCCCAGATCCTTTTCCTGAGTGGTAACTCCTAGTTTAGTACCCAGCATTGTGTACTCATAGTTTGGATTATTTTTCCCTATGTGAATCACTTTGCACTTGTCCACATTTAATCTCATCTGCTATTTAGATGCCCAGGCACCCAGTCTCGTAAGATCCTGTTGCAGTTCTTCACAGTCTGTTGTGTTTTAACTACCTTGAATAACTTGGTTTCATCTGCAAATTTGATCACCTCACTCTTAATGCCCTTTTCCAGATCATTAATGAATACATTAAACAGCACCGGTCTCAATACAGATCCCTGGGTCACACCACTTTTGACATCTCTCCATTGTGAAAACTGACCATTTAGTCCTACTCTTTGCTTCCTATCCTTTAACCAGTTACCAATTCATAGTAAGACACTACCTCCTGTCCCATGACTTTTTAATTTTCTCAAAAGGTTTATGTGGGACCTTATCAAATGCTTTCTGGAAATCCAGGTACAAATAGATTTACTGGGTCTCCCTTGTCCACATGCTTATTTACACCCTCAAATAATTCCAACGGATTAGTGATGCATGACTTACCTTTGCTAAATCCATGTTGACTCTTCCCCATTAAGCCATGTTTATCAACATGCCCAGCGATTCTGTTTCTTAATGATAGTTTCCACCATTATTTTGCCCGGCACAGATGTCAAGCTTACTGGTCTGTAGTTTCCAGGATCACCTCTGGATCCCTTTTTAAATATTGGGGTTACATTTGCCACCCTCCAGTCCTCAGGTACAGTGACAGATTTTAGTGAAAGGTTACAAATTACTAACAGTAGGTCTGCAATTTCATATTTGAGTTCCTTCAGAGCTCTGGGGTGAATACCATCTGGTCCTGGTGATTTGTTAGTATTTAGTTTGTCAATTTGCTCTAGAACCTCCTCCAGAGTCACATAGATTTGTGACAGCTCTTCCAATTCATCACCTACAAAGTAAGGTTCCGGAGTGGGTATCTCCCCAGCATCCTCTGTAGTAAAACCGAAGCAAAGAACTCATTCAGCTTCTCTGCAATGTCCTTTTCCTTCCTAAGCACCTTTCAGCCCCTGGTCATCTAATGGCCCAACTGATTCTCTAGCAGACTTCCTGCTTCTGACGTACTTGAAAAAGTTTTTATTATTAGTTTTAGCATCTTTAGCAAGTTACTCCTCAAATTCCTTTTAGGCTTGCCTTATTAACTTTTTACATCTACTTTGGCAACGCTTATGCTCTTCCCTATTTACCTAATTGGGACTCTCTTTCCATTTTTAAAAGGATGCCTTTTTGGCTCCAATAGCCTCCTTCACCTCACCATTTAGTCACACAGGCAGACGTTTGGTCCTCTTCCTACCTTTTTAAATTTGTGGAATACATTTAATCCGAGCTTTTAAGAAGGTGTTTTAAAATAGTCTCCACGCTGCCTGTAGACATTTAATTCTTGCAACTGCTCCTTTAAATTTCCCTCTAACTAGTTTCCTCATTTTTACATAGTTCCCCTTTCTAACGTTATATGTTACCGCAGTGGTTTTATTTGGCATTTCCCCTCCTGTAAGTATGTCAAATTTGATTATCACTATTGCCCAATGGCTCCAGCACCGTTACCCCTCGCACTAAATCCTGCGTTCCATTTAGGACTAGATCCAAAGTGACTCCTTCTCTTGTTGGTTCCCGGATGAGCTGCTTGAGGAAGCAGTCATTTATGACATCTAGACATTTTATCTCTGCATCCCGCCCCAAGGAGACATTCACCCAGTCAATATGAGGGTAATCGAAATCACCCATTATTACTACGTTTCCGACTTTAGTAGCCTGTCTAATCTCCCTTAGCATTTCACAGTCAGTCTCACTGTCCTGGTCAGGAGGACGATAGTATAGGCTGCCGACCGCTATACATTTCCCAGTTATACATGGAATTTCTATCCACAGAGATTCCAGAGCACTGTTTTCTTCCTTTACAATATTTATCCTGCTTGACTCAATGTTGTCTCTTACATATAGCACCACCCCATCATCAGCTCAATCTACTCTGTCATTTTGTTATATTTTGTATCCTGGTAATACTGTGTCCCATTGGTTGTCCTCATTCCACCAGGTCTCTGAGATTTTATGTCTATATCCTCATTTAACGCAATATATTCTAATTCATGGGAACAAATCAGGTCTAGATAACATTCTAGTCCAAAAGATACCTTAACACACCCAAACCAAGGGGCTGCTTTCCAATTTGCCTATGCTGCCAGATCCTCCTGTCTCCCTATATCTAATGCCTTCTCCTTCAGCTGTTTTTTCTGCTGCATTGAGGGCATGGGCCACAGCACATGTATGGAGAACCCCGCCTTGGTTAAAAAAGAGTAGAAGGAACTGAGTCAGGGATATGCTAACAGGGCAGTACTAGTTAGTTTTTCCAAAAGGCATAAATTAGGTAGCGATTTCTCGCCTTGACTCACTATGCGTGTCCAGTATTTCAGGAGAGCCAGCTTCTTTACACAACTAATTTGAAAAATGCCAGTCTCTGTCCTCACTGCTGCCCCAGGAATTGCTTGGGGGAACCCCAGCAATTGTCTAAGAAATGTATTCTGGATTATCTCGAGGTCAGTTACTTTCTCCTCGGGGATTATTTCTTAGCCGTAAATTATTACTGCCTGAATCTTGGCTCTGTAAATTTGCAAGACCTTAGAGGTAATAATGGCTACTGAGAGTTTTGCCATAGAGAAGATCGTTCTGGAAGAAGATTTTACTTTCCTTGCAATATACCGTAGATGCTCCTTCCAGGATCCATTCTTGCTAAAAACTATCCCTAAATAGCAGAGAGTCCACCTGCTCTAACTGGTTACCCTGGAGTAGCCACTTATACTTTTTCGTCCTTTTCCCCACCATCATGATCTTTTTATTTTTAATCTGTTTATTATAAGTAACTGTTTTAGTTATTTGGGGATCAATAGAGTTTGACTGTTGCAAACTAATTTCCACCTGAGCTGTCTGAGGATTTTGCCTGTCTTCTATATTAGGATACTCTAATTAATTCCTCTGAAATAACGGCTCTTTTGCAGCTGCCTCAGCCCGAACCATGTGCTGCTCAGCACCTGTCAGCTTTCCCCCAGTTTTTAGTTTAAAGACTACTCTATCTCCTTTTTAATGTTTAGTGCCAGCAGCCGGGTTCTCCTTTGGTTAAGGTGGAGTCCATCCCATCGGTATAGGCTCTCCCTTCCCCAAAAGGTTCCCTAGTTCTTAATTAATCTAAAGCCCTCTTCCCTGCACTATCATCTCAGCCACGCATTGAGACTCCGGAGCTCAGCCTGCCTCTGGGGTCCTGCTCGTGGAACTGGGAAAATGTCTGAGAATGCTACCCTGAAGGGAATGGATTGCCCCATTGTGACCTGTTGGGTACTTCCTCCAAGCAACTGAGCTTGGCTGTTGTCGGAGAGCAACCGAGCTTGGCTGGGCCCAATGGACCATTGATCTGACCCAGTATGGCACTTCTTACATTCTTAAGTTAGAACTTATCCCTCCTCCAGCCTCCTGAGAGCAACTCATTTGAATCCTCCATCTTGTCTCCCCGTCCTTCTCTTGACCTCCTTGCTTTGATACCCACTTCTGCTCCTGATTTCTGGTCNAAAAAGTTCCCCAGTTCTTAATGAATCTAAAGCCCTCTTCCTTGCACCATCGTCTCATCCACACATTGAGACTCTGGAGCTCAGCCTACCTCTGGGGTCCTACATGTGGAACTGGGAGCATTTCTGAGAATGCTACCCTGGAAGAACTGGACTTCAATCTCCTACCTAGAAACCTACATTTAGCCTCCAGAACCACCCTGCTACTTTTTCCTATGTTGTTGGTAAATACATGTACCATGACAACTGGCTTCTCCCCAGCAATCTCTAGAATTCTGTCTAGGCGATGTGTGAGGTCCGCTACCTTCATACCAGGCAGGCAAGTTACCACGCGGTCCTCGTGGCCACCAGCATCCCAGCTATCTACATTCCTGATAATCGAATTGCCAGCTACCATGGCTATCCTATTCCCACCCCCTGGAGACATATTCTTAGTGCGAGGGGATAACACATCATTCTGGAAGGCAGGTTCCTTCCTGCCATTTAGTTTGATGCTCTCCTTCCTGGAGAACTTTCTCCTCCATCGCAGCAGAGAGGCTGCCGGAGTGGAGGTGGGACTGCTCTACAATGACCTTGACGGACTCCTCTGTATACCTCTCTGTCTGCCTCAGCTCTTCCAGCTCTGCCACTCTAGCCTCCAGAGACCGCATTTATTCTCTGAGAGACAGGAGCTCTTTGCACCAAGTGCACACATACAACCTCTCCCCAAGAGGAAGATAGTCATACATGTTACACTGGGTGCAAAAGAGTGGATAGCCCCCACTTTGCTGGACTTCTACCTGCATCTCCGTATTCAAACTTTCCCCTTAGTAGTACTAACTGATACCGTAAGTTATTTGGGCAAGGACACTTTATTACTCTAAGACTTTTGTACTCTGTTACTTTAATACTCTAGCTACTTTTAAAAAAAAAAAGTTTATAATGTGTTAGCTTACCCGCTAAGCCTTCTCTCCCTGTAGCCTAACTCTCACAGTAACCAAACTCTGTTCACTCTGCCTGTGTCTCACTCTGCATGGGGCTCTCTCTACTCGAGAAGGGGCTCCTACAGGAGAGATCCCAATTAATTGTAATGGCTAGGCCTCAGCTGGGCTAACAGGGGTGCTCAACCTTAGTGTTGATGTTCCCGTGTTCGGAACAAGTCAATGAGAACACGATGACAGACTTGAAGCTGTATTAGATAGCGTGCAGCAGTGCAACCTCATGCTGAATCCTGACAAGTGTGAATATAACAAGACCCAACTGGAATTTAATTTTTCAGATATATCTTCTCTGCTGCTGGTGTCTTCCCAGACCCAAATAAAGTTTCAGCCATTCAGGAAGCTGCTGACCCCCAAACTCTGTCCAAACTTGATCGTCTACTTGGTTTTGCCACGTATTGTGGCCGTTTCATTCCCAACCTCGCTACTATAGCATCACCGCTGCAAGAGCTTACCACCAAAGACAAACTTTGGGAATGGGCGGAAAGACAACAAACAGCTCTATCCTCCCTTAAAGCATCCCTCTCCAGTGGCACTGTCCTGGCGTACTTTGATCCCCAAAAGAAAACCGAACTCATAGTTGCTGCTAGCCCAGTAGGACTTGGAGCCATACTGACACAGCTTGAGTCCCATGGCCATGTATTCACCATAGCTTATGCAAGCAAAGCTTTCTTGGGACCAGAACGCCATTATTCTCAAACTGAACGGGAAGGGCTAGCTGTCATATGGGGTTGTCTACACTTCCACTTATATGTACATGGCCAACACTTCACGATCATCATGGATCACAAACCCCTGCTGCCCATGTTCACCAGTGCTTCATACCAGCTGCCTGCCCGGATAGAACACTGCATGCTGCGACTGCAGGCGTATGACTACAACTTAATCTATTCTCCTGGGAAGACAAACCCTGCAGATTATTTCTCAAGACACCCAGGCACACAAGCTTCAACTGTTCACACAGCTACAGAACTTGCAGAAGCTCATATATGCTTTCTCAGCTCCCACGCGGTCCCCAAAGCCACGACGCTACAACAGATTTAGGACGCCACGCATGCGGATCCCTGCTTACAACACGTGGCTAAAACTGTCCTCAATGGCCTGCGGACTGCATACCTGAGCTCGCCCAACACTGTTCCACTTGTGGACCGGCCTCTTCTTCAGTCTTTCTTCAGTGTCAGGAAGGAACTGACTGTCACCAAAACAAACCTACTTTTACGAGGGGCCAGGATTGTCATGCTTCACACCCTGTTGGACCGTACTATATCTCTGGCTCATAAAGGTCAGCAGGGATTGTCAAAACAAAGAACCTTCTTTGCAAGAAAGTCTGGTTCCCAACCACTGATGCTGTGTTCGATCCTGCCTCCTTTGCCAGCCTGCAGTACTGGATCATACAGTGCCACCCCCACAAATGACCACGCTGCCGTCTCATCCCTGGCTGGAGGTTAGTATAGATTTTTTTGACCTCCTGTCTGGCTCACACCTTTTAGTAGTGCTGGATGACTACTCTAGATTCCCATTTGTTGAGACGGCCACCACCACTTCGGCAGAGGCTGTCATGCCCTAGCTGGACAAAATATTTTCTATTCTCAGAATACCGCAGACTGTCAAGAGTGATAATTGCCCACCATTTAACAACACAGCTTTTGTGCAGTTTGCTGACTACCTAGGATTCCATCATCAAAAGATAACTCCTCATTGGCCCCAAGCCAATGGACAAGTGGAGAGGTTTATGAAGACTTTGAAGAAAACATTAAGAATTGCAAATGTGGAGGGACGGAATCTTATGCAGGAGATGCACAGATTCTTACGAAATTACAGGTCAACTCCACACAGCACAACTGGTATTCCCCCTGGAACTGTGCTGTTTGGATGGCCAATCTGCACCAGGCTGCCTGAACTGTCCCCGCCACCACTCCCAGATGGCAGAACTCGACAGCAGGACAAAACAGCAAAAGAGATAATGAAAGAGGATGCAGAGAGGCACAGACTGATCAAGCAACCAATGATAAAAGTTGGAGACTTCGTCTTAGTGAAAAACCTGCAGCCACAAAACAAACTCTCCCTGCCATATCTGCCCTATCCATACAGGGTCACAACAGTATGAGGAATAGTGTGACCATCACAGAGGGCATTTTCAGACAAGACACTCTCCATCCACTATCCCCCCCCCCCCTACCCATTATACACGTTGCGGGACTGCAGTATTGCCCTATGGGTGCCCTGTAACATGTATAGTGGTGGGAGGTGGGTAGGTAGTGGGTGGGTAGTGTCTTATTATTAATTATTAATTCTTCTTCTTATTATTATTAGAAGCATTTATATAGCACCAGCGATGTACCTGGTGCTTTAAACAAAAAAAAGATAGACACGGTCCCTGCCCAAGAGCCCGGTGCTTGGTAGCTGTGGAGGATTGGATGAGGGTGAGTCGTCTGAGATTAAATCCCGACAATACAGAGGTGATGGTCGTGGGGAAGGCTGGGGGAGTGGTGGCTCCCATCATTGATGGGCTCCGTCCTGCCCTGGTATCTCAGGTTTGGAGTCTGGGGGGGATTCCTGGACCCACAGCTCCACCTGATTGCCCAGGTGTGGCTGTGGTGAAAGGTGCATTTCGCCAATTACATCTGGTGTGACAGCTTTGGCCATATGTCTCGGACTCCGACCTAGCCATGATCATCCATGCTTTTATTACCTCGAGATTGGACTACTGTAACGCACTCTACGTGGGGCTACCCTTGGTGCTGGTTTGGAGGCTGCAGCTGGTGCAGAATGCGGCGGCTCATCTCCTAACGGGGATGGGCCGACGCGAGCATATTACACAAGTGCTTCGCTCTCTGCACTGGCTGCCTATAGTCTTCCGGGCCCAATTCAAGGTGTTGGTGTTGACCTTTAAAGCCCTGAACGGCCTGGACCCCACCTACCTGCGGGACCGCCTCACCCTCCGGGTCCTGGATCGACCCCTGCGGTCGGCGGGGGCGCCCTCCTCGAGGTCCCCCGGGTTTCGACCTTGCGGAGGGCGTTCCGCACCGTGGTTGTGGAACTCCCTCCTGTTGGAGGTCCGCCTGATTACCGACCTCCCCTCTTTCCGTAGACAGTGTAAGACCTGGCTGTTCCGCCGTGCTTTTCCTGAGGGAGAGGGGGTGGGTGGGTTGGGTTAGGGTGGGGGTGTGTGTTGCTTTTTTATATTGTGTTTTAAATCATATTATTGCTGTTTTAAATTGTTTTAATATGTTGTTAGCCACCCCGAGATGCTTTTAGTAGGGGGGGGGGGGGTGGCATACAAATTTTATTATAAATAAATAAAATAATAAAACTCCTGATTTTTACTTGCAAGGCTCTTCGTGGCCTTGCTCCCCCCTATCTCTCAGCACTCATTTCTCACTACATTCCTGTTCGAGAGCTCCACCCCTCCTCTGCTACCACCCTCACCTACTCACGGCTCCCTTGCTCCTCAAAACTCATCCACCCCTTTTCTCTGGCAGCCCCCCATGCCTGGAACTCCCTCCCTGAACACATTCGCTCGGCTTCCTCCCTCTAAATCTTCAAATCTCTCCTCAAAACCCACCTCTTCCATCAAGCTTTCCCTGACTCCTCATTCCCTTTGCCCCCTTGCTGACTTATCCTGAATCATTGTATCTTGTGTAACATTAAATGAGTAACTACACCTTTGTAACTAAGCCAAGTATGTGCACCTGAGACCTCACGAGTTTATGTATGTATCCTTGTCTCTTCCTCTGTTCCCCCCCGCCTTTGTCTCCCCCCCGCCATGTCTCTCTTAGATTGTAAGCCCACTGGGGCAGGGACCGTGCCTCTTCTTACAATTGTAAAGTGCCAGGTACATTGCTTGCGCTATATAAATGCTTATTAATAATAATAATAATAATAATAATAATACCTAGCCTTTGCCTGGTTGGTCGTTATGGGGGGCCTCATAATGGTGTGCTCTCATTCTGTCGCCGGTTGGAGGATCTCTGCGATGCGGAAAGGGAGTCGCATGGATATCCTAACGTTTGTGGTCCACTGCTCCTCTTCCAACGTGGCCAGCACCATCTCCCACCACTCTGTGCTGCGGGGCATGACCCAGGAGGACTGGTGAGGGGCACCGTCTTGCACAGGGTCAAAATAATGGCTGCAGTGTCCCAGAACGGGTAGGCTGCTGCCCTCATCACCTCCTGCTGTCGGCCAGCATCCCCAGCAGTGCGCTCACTTGTTGCAGGTAAAGAGCCCTGTTGAGCTGCCTGACCCTGCAGGGACAGCATATGTTGCTGCGCCGCACAGCCATGGCCACAGCTTCGGTGACCACATCCAGGTAGTCTGCAAATTGAGATTTTAATTGCTCTGATACAGGCAGCCAATAAGGCTGCAGTCAGTAAGTAATGCACTAAACCACATGCTGTGTAGTTTAGGGACAGCTTCATTCACATGTTGTGTCACACTCCTTTGTTTTAGACAACTTAAGAATTGCTTATAAGGACTCATTCACACAAAACTCTTTTCCAATAGGTTGTATTAATACAAACCCACATTCTGAATGTTCTCTGAAAAACTCTTACCACTTCCTGTGCTTTTTGATGATCCCTTGTTCTCTGCAAACTGATATAAACAGGCCTAATGAACAGGGAAGGGAGGATGAATTGGGTGTATAGTTGTACTGGGTTCCCAAGCTCACAGGGGTGGGGCTCCCAAAATGACAAGGTTTTTTTTTCTTAATATACGTTAAAATATGAGTAAAATAACAATTCCAAGTAACACATGTGTGAATAAAGTACCAGTATGCTGATGCTCTGCTCTCTAGAAACTGATTTTGAAATTTATGGTGGGGTGGGGAGCTGGGAGGTAGGGTGCCCTGAACTACCAGGTTGTACCTGGGCTCCTCAACAGGCCTAGATACAAGAGGTGGGCCATTGAAATGCAGGGAAATTAGCAGCTGTGTGAAATCATTGCTACTGGACAAGACAGACAGATTAAGGGACAAGTAGCGAGTTTGCAAGGGTGTGTGAATGCAACCTTAATGGAGACTGAGTGAGTGTGTGTGTATGTGTGTGCAAATCTTGCTGGGGGGCTGAGCTCCCTTCGGCGCTCACTTAGCTATGGGCTTGGCCTCTGCTTGAGGGTCTATGTTAATTATTAATGTTATGTGCATTCTATCACAATGTCCAAACTGCTGTTTAGTGCCAACATTACAGTTGTTGTCAGGTCAATTAGGGTTGCCACCTGTGATGGTTTTTTTTTACCTGACACTCCCATAGGTCAAAATGGAAGTGTCAGGTAAAAAACAACTGATGGTGTTAACTCTAGGTCAACTCTGCTATTTCCATATACGTTCCTCGCTTAATTATAATGCTTTCTCTGGGCATCTGGTCATAGTGGGACTTGGTTTCTGCCATCACCTCTTATTTCAGTGGGCTTAATGTGACGGTGGGCTCAACACTGATTATACCTTGCTACCGGCTCAGTTGGAGTACTCTGTTTGAGGTATATTGAGATATATGCCCACTCACTTTTAGTGGGATTGAATGCCAATGAAAACAGACTCTTTTAAGAGACAGAAATTGCTAAAGGCGTTGTCTAATGCTATGGCAGGCCTGATGGACCATTTGACTGGTTTAGGATTTGTAATAATAATACATGGTTCAGAGCTGAATAAAAGGCTATAATTCTAATGAGGGGTTCCACTGACCTAATAAACAACGAGCGCTTTCTAGTCAGCGGAAAGCAGAGTTTGGGTTACAGTTGGTCTAGTCAACAGGAACAGGCATGGTGGTTTATCACTTCTAGAAAATGACTCTTTCAGGGCCTTCCTTTGTAATGTCAATAGCTATAAATCTGTGCTCCAGAATGAAAGAATGGGTGGAAACCCCTTTCCAACTCCCTAAACATAAAATTGATGCTGCTCCTAGAGTTATCAAAGAAGGGGGTAAGGAGGCTACTGCTCTGCAAATCCTCCAGGCAGCATAGCCATTTATATAGTGTGTGGCTTCTCTGCTAGCCATAGCATGACTCCATGGCTGAGAACAAGGTGAGGATTTCTTTTTCCCGGCCACTTGTGACCTCTTAATACTAAGCTATTTAGCATTAGTGGAGGAGGTAGATGGAGCATGCTATGTATTTATTTATTTTTATTTATTAGCATTTATAGAATGTATAGCATGTAGAGCTTTTCCTCTTCAAAGTGCTTTACAAATACTATCATACCCTTCTTTCTTTCCTGTCAGTAGGTTTTGTTTGCACAAGGACTAAATCTCTCTCTCTCTCTCTCTGATCTTGTCCTATCATGTAACTGTTCAGGTTTTCATACTCGGGAATGGGCATGTTCTTTGTTAACTGGAAGAATGTTGCATTACTGTTGCATTTAAAAAAAGAGAGACATAATGCACTTAAAAAATAAATAAATACAGCTTTTATTTTGTAAACATTATCAAGAAACTAAAGCAGCCGTTGACGACCCAGAGGGAAAAGGAAGGGAGCTAGGAGTGTAATTGCTATGTTCCTAAGTAGCTTAGAGTCAGATGGTGATAAGTAGCAGAATGACTAAACGGGAAAGGCAGGGTAATTGGTGTGATGGATATTAGCTGTAGTTATAGTGTGCTGAGCTTTCAGTACGTCCTGTCTTAAGGTTCATATTTCCTGATAATCCACAGGAGTAAATAAGATTCTGGGTAAGTGATTTAGACAGAGTTGAGCAGCAGTGTGGAATGTGAGGAACGAGAGCATAAGCAATATGTCCATATGCCCCTCCTGTCTCCCAGGCCGTTTCCTTTCCTTGTCCTTCCCTTTGCTTTCCAGAATTCCTATATCCAGATGGCTCATATTTAGTCTGGTAATTCTTAGTATATTTTGCTGAGTCAAATTTCTTTGATTTCCTCTCTGCCGTTATGCATCTCCAATGCAGCAGTTCTGTTGATTGCCTTGGGAGCATTTGCCTAGGCTGAGTGAATGTCACATTCCCAGTAGGGAGGTTCAGTTGAGCTAAAAATGCCCAGCTTTGTGTGATAACATACTTAGGATGTTATATGCCTAGTAATAAACAATCTGCCTCTTGCTTGAGGATCTGGAAACAATATGCCATATCGTGCTCCAGCAGCGCAAAGCAGCCAGAAACTTGACTTGGACACCTGCCTCTGACTAAAGGGGAATCTCCTGGTGGCAGGGCGGGGAGGGGGCATAGGGGTTTTTACAGAAATAAGATGTCTTCCAGGTTTTCCCCCTCAGTTTCTTAGTTTGGAGACAGAGGCTGCTTGCCTATGTTACCTTCTCCCAGCGGCAAATCTTATGGCTGGGAATGTCGCGGTGAGCTGTGCACGGGGTTAAATGTGTAATCGGTCGCTCTAAAAGAGTAATCACTCTAGAAGAGTTTCGTGCAGCTTTTTTTCTTACGAATGACGGGGCTGAATTTCAAGCCCTGTCATTTGTAAGAAGAAAAAGCCATATGACACGGCCGATTATGCTTTTAACCCCACATCCACGTGCACAGCTCACTGTCAGATTCCCAGCCGTGAGATTTATCGCCGTGAGAATGGCATTAACGTGGGCAAGCAGCCTAAGATGAGTGACTGTAGACTTAAAGCCAGAAAGTAATAATCACAGTTCTGGTGAGAAAATGTCTGCATAGACTTCTGAAGGCAAGCATAATTTCCCCCACCTCCGGCATGCAGCATGCTCCTCCTCACCAAACTTAGCCCCAGTATAGGGAGGCAGACTTTTATAAACGTTATCTTACAACTGGACGGTTTCATTTGGATTTAATTTGCCAAGGGAGCTGGGGGAGACCCCATCACTGGAGGCCTTTAAAAATAGATCAATCAAGCATCTCTCAGGGATGATGCAGAATGTAGATATTATGGATCTTGCTCAGTTATAGGGGGCTGAACTAAATAACCTTTGGGGTTCCTCTCAGCTCTGTTTTTTCTATGATGTGGAGCAGGGGTTGGGAACCTTTTGTTGCCCAGGGGCCACTTTGAAAATTAATACAAACTTTGAAGGCCAGGTAGAAGTTGGATTGGAGTGTGCTTAAGTAGTGCACTCAAGGGGGATGGGGATGGAAGAAGAGCTTCCAGATCACGCTCTCTGACATGGATACACCCCCTATCCTTGTGTCTGCTCTCTTCCCTCAAGTTCTGATTTTCAATACTTTGAGGGTAGCAACTGGATCCAGGAGTCAGATTCAGCAATTACAAAGGAGCCAAATTAAAAACTTGTTGCAGGCTGCATCTGGATCCCTGGCCTGAGGTTCCCCACCCCCGAATAGAGATACGTGTCTTTTGTGGTCCCCCCACCCCCAACTTTTCCTGTAGACTGAGATTATGATGCCTGATAGTAGGAAAGGGAGGGATTTGCCGTCTCCTTAGCGATCAGTGCTAGGGATTCAGGAATTCCTCAAGCTTTGAAACCCTCCTAGTTTCCTCTCCTCCCCCTGCTAATTGTTACAGATCACACCACCACCCGCTGCAGCCGTCGCCCCCTCTGGCACGTTCACTTGACACCTTTCCGGCTAGTTGCTCCTCCTCAGACACAGCTGGGCTTTTCCCCTCCCAGAGACCCTTCCCCCATGCCGGGCTCAGATGGAAAGCGACCTCCTCGGCAGAGCACGTAGCACACGTGCTGCCAGCAACCTGGGGTCTCTGTCAGCGGCGGATACAATAGAGAGCATGCATCTTCTCACGAGGGGGTTCCCGGCTGCCCGCGGAGCCCACCCCCTCGCTCGGCAGGCAGCGACACTCCCCTAGAGCCAGCCAATGCAGGAGGAGAGGACGTGCCGCTGCCCAGCTCGTTGCACAATGGCACTTTCTGTCAGCGCCGCCGCTCCCGACCAGGAGACAGTAGGGAGGAAGAGGGGGGGTAGTGGCCTGATGAGACGTACCAAGGAGAGACGCAGAGAAGGAAAGGAGCTTGGAGATGGGAAATGCCAACACAAGCTGCCTACCTACTGCTCAGTCTGCACCGATGCTACCCCAGAAGGGGAGCGGGACTGGGAGGACAGAGCTATACTCCCCCCCCCTTGCATTTCCATGGGAGAGCCCTGTGCAAGAAGGTATACACCGCCCCCCCACGCCATAGCTCATCTCATGGGCAGGAAACCCTCCTCCCCTTCCCCCACCTTATGCGTAGAGAACTATGGGTGTTAATAAAAGAGACAATAGCCACATGGAGTCTGAAATCTGTGTCCGTGCAGCCCCCGCTCATATGTTTGGTGTGTAAAGTCTAATAAATGGGCAGCCCCCCGCCCCCTATGATGACTCACGGCTGCAACAAACCACTGGATGAAAATGCACCAGCTGTTTCTTCTGGGCTGTTATTTATTTATTTCATTATATGCTGCCCTTCCCAAAACTGCTCAGGGCAGCTTATAATCCAACAACAATAAACATTTGTACAGTAAAACACTCCCTCCCTTCCCTCAAGTCTCCCATCCTACCCACACATTGGGTAGGGTTGTGGCCCCACAAACCCTACCCAATAACTCAACCAACCTTCATCCCCGCCCGCCAAATGTTCTTCCAAATAAAAATGTTTTACACCACCTGTGCAAAATGCTCAGGCTTGGACTAAAGCGAACCTGCCGGGAAGGGAATTCGATAAAACTGGGGCAGCAAGGGAGAACGCCCCCCCTGCGCCCCCCTGTCCTGCGGACAAGGGTAACATATGGAACCTGAAAAAGGGCACCCACGGTTGACCATAGGGCCGCTTATGGAATGTGGTCGAACGGGTAGTCTCAGACTCTGGGAGGCAGCCCGGCGCCTGCTATCCCGCCCACCCACAGGGGTTCAGATCTGGGTTTATACCTGCCAGGCTGCCAGCACTTGGTGGCTGGAACCAGCCTTTTGTTATGCACATTATTTACTTATTTATTTATTTATATTTCTTAGCCGCCCCCCTCATGCCCATGGCATCTCGGGCCGGCTTACAACATAAAAAATAACAATAGTTTAAAACAGCAATGGAACACAAATATTAAAACATCTAAAACTCTTTCTAAGAACAACCACCCCTCAACATTTTATCCCAACCCACCCTCCCCTCCTCCAAAGGCCTGGGAGAACAGCCAGGATTTGCAGGCCTGCCGGGAAGCCAACAAACTTGGGGCCAGACGGGCTTCCTCCGGGAGGGAGCTCCATAATGCTGAGTTTATTGAGCAACTTGCATACTTTATTGAGCACCTATTGTGAAAATTGAAAGTGAAAGCAATCAGTCTTTGCATGTTGCTGCCACGTGGTTTCTCGTATCCACAGTGATATAGTGACAGGTAGCAGCACACAATTTTATTGGGCTCTCGCCCACTGTGGTGTTGGAGATCCCTCTCGGTTTGCATAAAACCCTGGGTCAGACATGTGCCTCTTGTACCCCCCTCTCTGTCATCTTCTGCATTACCCTACAGTTGGGGCAGAAAAGACCCCCGCTCACAAGGGCGCTCTGCACTTCTCTGAGTGTTCAAACCTTGTAGAGGGCAACAAGGTCTCCTTCAGTCGGTTCACATTCCCTGTACCCCCAAAGAGTCACTTGTGTCCTCAAAGAAACTGATCTCTGTCATGTGATTGAGGCACTCTCGGTGGTCCTGTACGTATCCTCTCATTGTCATCAGGGCAGTGATGAGGAAAAATGGCAGGGCCCGCCTCTATTTCTGGCAGTGCACAAACGTCCAGAAAAGTCGTGATCTCATTTACACTCAAACTCATTCAAATTTTGAATGAATTTGAAAAATGAACCTTTACTTCAGAGGCTTCCAAACTATAGGTGGGAACCCTGACTGGGATCATGCCATCTCAGGATTGGGGTCATGATCCCAATGGGTATTTGATACACTTGCATGTTTTTGCTACTGTCTGGGATTGTGTTTAAGTCTCGTAATAGGGTCACATGGGGAGGGGGCGGATTAGGAACCACTGCTCTGATGCAACATGGAGTGTTTTATAAGTCAGCATGAGAGAGGGTCGCCAACCTGGCTATTGAAGCAGAGATAAATATTTCCTACTCTCCCATTTTGAAGTAGGAGAAACAAGCCAGTCTGCTACCATACCCTTTAACTGACTCCCACAGGACCATGTCCCTATCAGGAAAGCACCATCCGGATCCATCCATAACATAAGAGCCAGCCCCCCACCCCACAGTACAGTCTAATACTACTGACCAGTGAGGACCGAATTGCCTCCCAAAAGCAAGCCTAGCCCTGATTACAGGATCTTGTATCTGATCCAGTTGTGGCAGGAGCTAGAGTGTAAAAGAGGGAGATGCCAGGGCTGCTGGCATTTGGGTACCTAGATGTCGTTTTTTCTCCCTCTTTGACACAATGTAAGGATATGCTCCTATGCCTAAAAAAGTGGAGAAATGAGCTGCATTTATATTTATAATACATTGCTGCCTTGCTGTAACCTTTCAGAGCTCCACTTTGGAAAGGCTAAGATGCCTATGTAGTCCCCCCGAAGAACAAGTAAATCACGAAACCCTCCCCTGAGGAAGCCGGATGCCCCGGCGAAACGGCTGTTGGGAGTGGGACTCTTTCTGAATATTATATATGGACTGTTGTCTTTGCTGGGGGACTTTATCGTATAGATCCTTATTGTCTACTTATAAACCATTCTGGAGCTATTATGAACATATTTGATGGTGATTATTGTATATACTAAAATGTACCTTCTGTTATAAGGATTCCTTGTTATTTAGCAACCCTGACCTATATATTTATTATTACTGTTTCACATAAAACTTTGGACCGGAATGCTGAAGCAAGTTACTTTATTAATTATTATTGTTATTATTATAAACATTTATATAGCGCCAGCCATATACCTGGCGCTGTACAGAACGTGTTCTATATAGATTTTCCTTGCTTCATAGTATCTATCCCTGTGATTTTTAGGGCTGCTGTCAGGGCAGGGCAGTGATTAAGGGTGTGAGCCTGAGTCTGAGCCCTGCGCTGACAGATCCTCTGGTCCAGGTGCTGTTGTCACAACAAGTGTGCACGCAAGGGCAGCCCACAGCCCTCAGCTCCCCAGACTCGTTCAAATTTTTCATGGCTGAGAGCTATGACTCCTGCGTTATCTGAGAGGGCAGTGGGGGCTAGTCAGAGTGAGGGTGGTGGGTGGTGATGGGAGCCAGGACTGGGTTCTCTGGGTGGGAGTGGAGGCTAGTGGGTTAGAGTGGGGGAGATCTGTACCTTAACTTCCATGCCATGTATGGGGTCGTGACACTGAAGGTGAAGGGAGGTCCTGCCCTCTCACCCCCTCTTTACTCTGTTTCCTTTCATTTTGGTTGTAGTGTATGAGACAGCTGCATTTATTAGTATTAACATTTCTAATTAGTGAAAGAATGGTACTAAGCTCTTTGCGGAGAGGGGGTGGGGGGGGGAAGCCACAGGTTGTGGAATAATGAGGAACTGGCCTTAAGCTCCATGTTATGCTAGCGGTACAGGCGTTGTGCTGCCATATTGTGCTTGCTTTTAACATTACAAGTTAGGTGTGTTTCCCTGGAGCTTAACTTTAAGTGAGCACAATGTGGTAGCATGACGCCTGTACCGGTGACATGAAATGGAAGTTGAGGTGAGTTCCTCTTTATTCTGCACCCTGTGGCCTTCTCCCCCTGCCGTCTCTTACATGGAATGGGAGTTAAGGTGCAGATATCCCCCTTCTGCCTTCATTCCTGCCTTAACTTACAATTTCTATGCATGCTTGATGGAGGTTGTAACTGTCGCCTTAACTTCTGTGCTACACCTGAAATGGTTTTTAATTTATGATAATTTTATAATTTTCTGAAAAACGTAATTTAAGCTTTCCCTGTATGCTTTTATTTGGGTTGGGGAAAATGGGAAATAGGAGTACTGGGCGGGGGGGGGAGGGGGCTGTATAATTGGGAGTAACAAAGTTGATGGATGCAGGATGTGTCCTGGGAGACAAGACTGGGAGGAGCCGGGCAGTGGGGGAATTGTCTGTATTGTGATGGGGCGGGCAGGTGGTGGCAGAGTTTTTAAGGGGGACAAAGCTGAAAAATTGGTGATGTGTATGTATGGACGAGGCTGGGGGGCAACCAGGGGTGAGTGGAAGTGCATGTATCGGCAAGATGTTGGGATTCTGGGGACAAGTTTAGCAGATGGGTGATGTATATCCATGGACAAGGCTGGGGGTAGCCAGGGGTGGGGAGCAGTGTTTGTATGGGTAGTGGGTATCCAGGTGAGAGGGGGTTATATATGGGGGAGAATAATGAGAGATCAGTGATGTGTATTCAGGGACAAGGTTTGGGGGACAGCCAGGGGTGGGGACAAAGTGTATGTATGTTTTTCAAATGTGCTTTTAGTTGAGGTGGGGATAACAGGACATCGAAGTATTGTGTGTGTGGGTGTGTGGATAGGGGGAAGGTTGATGCCCCCTCACCCCCTCTTTTCCCTATATCTTTCATTTGGGTTGGGGAGAATGGCATAGCTAAGTACTAGGAGACTGTATACGAGGGAAACAAGGTTGATGAATGCAGGATGCGTACACACAGACAAGTGTGGGGGCTGTTGCACAGTGGGAGTAGTAGTTGTAGTGGGAGGGGGAAACCAGGTGTTGGAGGAGTGTTTATGGTGAACAATGCAAAGAAATGCGTGATGTGTATGTAACGAGGATGGGGAGCAGGCAAAGATAGTGGCTGACATCCCTGCTTTAAAGTCCTTGATTTGTCCTTTGATGGCTTGCAAATTGCTGTTTTTCACACCTCCCTTCTTAGAGACTCTCTAGCAGTTTTCCATGACTGCCAGACAGATAACAAAAGTGGTGTTAGCTCAGGGATGTTGTCCTGGAAAATCCAGGATGCTTGAGAGGTATGGTCCTGGCTCTGGATACAGCAGCGATGGTCCTCATCCTAGTGGAGATTCATGAGATTGTGCTCCAAACAAGGCACCAGGTCCACAAGCTGGCGCAGGCCCAAAGTGCATGATGGAGCAGGGGGTCCTGGAGGCAGGGATCCTGAGCCATGTCAGTTTTATTTATTGTTTAGCTGTGTTTATGTTGAAAGTCTGCTGGGCTGTTTACTTTTTGATTATTCTGTTATTGTTTATTTGTGTTACTTGTAATAAATATATTGTTTATCTTTACCATCATTGTGATTCTGGGTGGGCTGAAGTGGGGAAGAATTTCTGCACTCTGGTCCATAGGTACAGAGTGTGTGTAAGAGCACCCATACTCTCTGTTCTTGTTTTCACTACCATGCGTGCTGTCCCGGGCACTTGCACAGTTCCAGCTTTCCTAACATCCCTGGTGTGAGTGGTTTCCCGGTGGGGTGGGAGGCATGATGGCACAGAGGGAGGCACAGGGACTCACTGCAAAAGGTTAACGGTAATTTATTTACAGATATGGTTGTATTTACAACTATGTACAAAGGGTTCCCGGCCTCAATGGTCCATTTATCAGGGCTGGTTGTGGCCAGCTCCAACTTGCGCCATGTGGTGCCACATGGCGTCCCTGATCTCATTGGCTGTTCTCTGCTCAGCCATGGCCCCCTACTGGTACAGGGGCACCAGCTCCACCTGGGGCTGTGGGTGGTCAGGGGTTAATTGGTGCTGCTGCTGTGTCCTGTTGTCATGGTTCCCGGAGCTGGGCTGCTGGCTAAGGGTTTGCTCCTGGGTGTGGTGTTGTGAACTGAGTGGGCTGGACCAGGGGTTTGGCCCACCTGTCCGTGTGTTCCTGACTGGAGCTCTCCCAGGGCAGGGGGAAGGTGTGTTTGCCGCCTGTGCGCTCGGTTTCCCCACCCGCCGGGCTGTCCGGCTGAACCTGTGGATGCGTGCTGCTCCACTTTTGGTCACCCATGCGCCTGCTCCAGGGCACCGGCCACTTCCTGTCCATCTAAAAACTCCCAGTGTATCCTAAAGTTTGGATAAGGATGAAAAAAGAAGACACAGTAACTAAGTAATTGGTAAAAAATAAAATAGTGGCAACGGTGGGGTATAATTTTGCTTTGGTTACTGTGTTGCCAGCATGGTGGAGGGTTCCCCTCCATAGGAGAGGAAAGTATTCAGGTAGTGTGGTGAAAGCTGAACTGAACATGGGGTGGCTGGAGAGGCAGGCAGAGGAATCAGTCGTTTACAGTAAACAGGAGCACACGGTGGCCATGTGGGTAGGCCCGATGGAGTTTCCAAGCCGGATCTGGAGTGCAGGTCGACCACTATGGGCTGGGTAGGGTTGATTGTCTTTAAATACTCTGGATGTTGCTGGACAGTTCAGGGTCGGACCCTGGATCAAAGGAAGCTGTGAGCTTCAGGTGGGAGCTACTGAAAGCTAGGACCCGAGCTGGGAGCTGGATCTGAAGCTTGGGAGAGTACCCCTCTTTCTGGGCCAGCAGGGGAGCGCCATGGAGGAGGGACCGCCGGACAGAACGTGAGACTGTTGCTACTTTGCTCTGTATTTGCGGGTACTGTCTGTGTGCTGTACCCTGCCCAGCCTCTATCCCATCCCCACTGTGAGTACAGCTGTGTGTTAAGCAGACTCTGGAGTTAGCCTGGCTACGGCTATTGCTCCAGATAGACACCTCCAGGGAAGGGGGAATCTCTCAGCCTTCGCCTGCACCCCAGAGGGGTGGGTTTC
Organism: Sphenodon punctatus; assembly: GCA_003113815.1. Taxonomy (NCBI): domain Eukaryota; kingdom Metazoa; phylum Chordata; class Lepidosauria; order Sphenodontia; family Sphenodontidae; genus Sphenodon; species Sphenodon punctatus. The sequence continues at coordinate 715,779 of QEPC01010928.1, forward strand.
CCTCACCAGCCTTACCTCCCAGGGGTATGCCTAGCAAGGGGATCCCTGGCTGGCTGCAGGACAGGTGTGAGCACCAGGACGCAAGGGGCTGGAGCCCGGCGAGGCGAGCCCATGACAGGTATGTCAGCCACACTATTTTGTAATTATAGAAGGAGTGGGTGCCAATCAATCTACGGTGCATCCGACTGATTCGAATTTTAAGGACAGTCAGGAGTCCGTCGAAGAAAATGGCACCGGCCTCACCTCTTCAGGTAAAATTGGATGGTGAAATAAGACTGTGGAGCATGTAGAATACAGCATGAGTAACCTGGGAAGTTAATTTTGAGAGGTTTCTTCTTTCTTGGGAATATATTAATTGTTCTGAGTGTACAGTAGAATCATAGAAACATAGAGTTGGAAGGATCCTCGGAGGTCATCTAGTCCAACCCCCCTGCTCGGTGCAGGAAATCTGCAGTAACAGCATCCCTGACAGAACGGCCGTCCAGCCTCTGTTTGAAAACCTCCAGCGAAGGAGAGCCCACCACCACCCTAGGCAGCCTGTTCCACTGTCGCAGCTCTTACCGTTCTTTCTAATGTTTAGCTGAAATCTGCTTTCTTGTAATTTGAACCCACTGGTCCTAGTCTTGCCTTCAGGAGCAACAGAGAACAAGTCTGCCCCTTCTTCTCTGTGGCAGCCCTTCAGATATTTGAAGACGGCTATCATGTCTCCCCTCAGTCTTCTCTTCTTCAGGCTAAACATACCCAGCTCCTTCAACTTTTCCTCATAGGACTTGGTTTCCAGACCCCTGACCCTCTTTGTCGCTCTCCTCTGAACCCGTTCTAATTTGTCAATGTCCTCCTTAAACTGCGATGCCCAGAACTGGACACAGTACACCAGATGAGGTCTGACCAGCACAGAAACTATTGTGGTCAGTGTGGAACTATTATTTCTCATGACCTGGACACTATGTGTCTGTTAATGCAGCCTAAAATTGCATTAGCCTTTTTAGCAGCTGCATCACACTGCTGACTCATGTTCAGCTTGTGATCAACTAGAACCCAGAGATCCTTTTCACATGTACTACTACCAAGCCAAGTATCACCCATTTTATACTTGTGATGTGAATTTAATTTTTCTTATCTAAATGCAGAACTTTATATTTATTTCTGTTGAATTTAATTTTGTTAGTTTTGGCCAAGCTTTCCATCCTGTTCAGATCATTTTGAATCTTGTTTCTGCCTTCTAAGGTGTTAGCTATCCCTCCCAGTTTTGTGTCATCTGCAAATTTGATAAGCATCTGTGGCAGGGCCCCTCAATCGTTGTACTGGGGAATTAGCTTGGCCCTGCACAGGATTAGGGGGTGTCACCAACACCCGACCCACCTGGGGTCTAGTGGCCTAAAGTAGAACCTGGCCTCCTCACACTTCCCCTTCAGCCAGGCGTAGACCCACCAAGTGAGGGCTTCTCCCATCAAGGGTGGGTCCCTCTAAAGTATAACTATAACAAAAGTCAAGTCAGGAACAAGCACACCTTTGTGCAGAGGTTCTGTCTCCTCCATCTTGGAGATGTGGCCTACTCACTGTGGAGCAGCCTGGACCTTGAGTAGTAGGGTGATGTCCTCCCTCTGGACGTAGGTTGGGGCGTCCTAGCCCTTGGCAGCCTGAATCTGGGCGAGCTCTGCTGTCTCCTCTGCTATCTCCAGCCAACTGCAACTGGGTGTGCTGTAGGCCTTCTTTATATAGGCTTGGGCACTGTCTCTTTGGCTGATTTAAAGGGCCAGCTTCCCTTTTCCCTTTTAGAACTCCCTTAGCCATGCTCTATAAGGCAGTTTGTGGCAGCAGTCTGCCACAGCATCCCCTCTACTCCTTCATCCAAGTCGTTAATAAAGATGTTGAACAGTACAGGGCCCAGGACTGAGCCCTGAGGCACCCCCATTTGATACCTCCCTCCAGATTGATGGGGAGCCATTTATGAGCACTTTGGGTATGGTTCTTCAACCAGCTGTAAATCCAACTAATAGTAGTATCATCTAGCTCATATTTTATCAGCTTGTCAAGAAGGATATCATGGGGGGACTTTGCGAAATGCTTTGCTGAAATCAAGATATGCTATGTCCATGGCATTCCCATGATCTACTAAACTAGTAACTCGATCAAAAAAGGAAATAAGATTAGTTTGGCATGACTTGTTCTTGACAAACGCATGCTGGCTCCTAGTAATCACACCATTGTTTTCTAAGTGCTTACAGATTGACTGCTTTATAATCTGTTCTAGAATCTTTCTAGGTATTGATGTCAGACTGATTAGCATTTGTAGTCCAGAGAAGATTCATGAAGCAGTGACGACTACTGTCTTGAGAAGTCCCTAAGTCTTTTAGGCAAAAGAAACAGCTGGGAGCTGTGTTAGGGGGAATTGGTACTGGCATAAGGGCCATTTATTCCTTAAAATTATAAAAGGTACAGCAAATGCTAATTGATGCAACTTCTAAAAGTTTTGGACATGTGTACGAAGAGAATAAAGCAACCTCGACACTTCAACATAAACTAATAGAGGTGTTCAAGGAAGTGGACATCCTTTTGACCAACAAAATTGTTGATTTGAGCAAATGGGGTTACTACTTAAAGAATCACATCATGCAGTCCATGTGGTGCAAGAAGATAAACCTAACATTACAGGACCTTTTAAAGAAGATAATTACAAATATTGAACAGTACTAATGACATCCTTTATTGAATAAATTTATTGAACCTCATGTAACACCATTTTCTATGAGGCATCAGGAATGGTGGAAGGTGTCTGGACATGGGTGTAACCTTGAGGAATGTGTGGTCTCTACTCTTATTGCCACTGGAGTGATGGAGAGGAGGGTGTTTCCAGTGGTAGCATTGCCTACCCCTCATTCCTGGGAAATACTTTGTCCCCAAAGTACAGACCCTCTGGACAAACAGAAGTTATAGTCTGTGGAGTTTGATGAATTTAGACCTCTGCCAGTTGGCAGTCAGAGGAATTGTGTGCCAATCTGGGCAGTGGATGGTCTAACATTTTGGAGCCATGTTGGAGTTGAGGTGGGAATTGCAGGCTGAAAATGGTGGAGGAACCTTCCTTGGAAAATTTTTACCGAGGGGGTTGAAAGGTCTGTTTTGTCTTGGCAGGACTCATAGGACTGAAACTTGTTCTCACATTCTTGCATAATCTTGACGAGATTCTTGCAAACCTTGGCGAGAAAGCGCAAGATCTCATCAGGGTTTGCTAGAATCTCACAGATTGTCGTGAGAATGCAGCGCATTCTCATTTCAACAATAGGCAGGAGACGAGACGGTTAAGTCTGATGGCAGTTGACACATCTTGAAGGAGAACCTCTGTTGTACCACCAGAGCCATCCAGGGGCTGGTGCTGTAACATTACCTTTTTAACTCCCACCCCACATTAAAAGTGGAAAGAAAGACCATCACGCCAGAATTTCTTTTACACGTTTCTGTCAATGGGTTAAATTTCCATGGGGAGTTAAATCAGGTGGTCCAAGGCATAAGAAATTTTTCTGGTATTCTCAAAATTTTAAATGTATTTATTTATTTAAACAGATTTAATACCCTTCCCCTCCTGCACAGCAGCTGGCGCGGCTCACAGTCACAATAAAACTTTTAAAACATCAAAACAGGACTAATGAACCCAAAAACCAGTCAAATAAGACTATGCTGATTGTTAAAAAAAAAAAAGAAGATGGAAGAATTAAAGGAATAAGAAACTGTCAAATCTTGCAACCCCATATTGGTGGGAGAGTTGGTTCACAGGAGGTCTTAATTCAGTTACTGCTGTGAATTTGTTTACCAGTCCAGTTTCCATATTGGCCCTTTTCACACAGACACTCTACCACTTATAAAATGGGTGTTACAGTTTATTATACATGTTGCAGGACTACAGGTGTGGTCTATGGGTACCCTGCAACATGTATAATAAAAGTAACACCCATTTTATCAATGTTAGAGGGTCTGTGTGAAAAAGACCATTGTACCATTCAGTTTATTCTTTCCCTGATCATGATCAGAATGATTATGGATGCAACCCCCCTAAGAAACAGGATAAATAACCAAGCAGCCGACCATGGATGACCTGTGCTAGGGGGCTGGCTTGCCTTTGTCCTTCTTGAGGAAAACCCCACATTGAAATGCCTCCCATCTAAGGTCCAATGCAGGGAGACGGTGTTGCAGCTACTTGGCAGGGTAAAATAATGCACCTTGGAGGGTGGGCTTCAGGCCATCAAGGAGGGGACTGATGCCTGGCATCCAATATCGTTAGTTTGTTGGGTGATTTACATGCTATGCCATTTAAGCTTTATGTACGGTTTCATAATCAATAGTTAAAATGTCATCTGATTCTCTTTTGTTGCTGTCTGTAGTCTTTAAGTGACTACTGTGCAGAGTCTAGAGGGATGTCTGTGTATATAACCCAAGGGGGTGGTGTGCATAGTCTCTGAGGGATGTTAACAAAAGCTGAAAAATTCAGGAAAAGCCAAGATATAGGAGGTATGTCACTTTAAGAGTCTCTCTCTCTCTGGGGCCACACACAGAGACTCCACAGCATACCTCTCAAGTGTCCTGGATTTTCCAGTACATCCCTGAGTTAACACCTCTTTTGTTATCTGTCTGGCAGTCATCAAAAACTGCTGCAGAGTCTCTAGAAAGGGGAGGTGTGAGAGAGAGCAATTTGCAAGCTATCAAAGGGACAAATCAGGAAAATCCAGGACACTTGAGTGGTGTGCATATGCACCACAGAGAAGCTTGATCTATCTGAACTTGGAAAGGACCGACACACACAGAATCTGGTATGAACTGGGTCAAGTTCAGCCAGTTCCTTCACTCATACATATGCACATCCTTCCTCACACATACAGTTTTACTCTTATTTGCAAGTCAGAAGGGAGCTTTGCTGATTAAATAGGAAAGGTCGAGTCAATTCTGGTTTTTTTGGATGCAGCAACACATCCACAACACAGCACATTCACTCCCATACATCCTACCATACATACGTTACCGTTCGTGTCTTTACTTTACTGGGGAAGGTTGGACGTTTTTTGGGATTGTTATCTGACTATCACACATTGGCTGAGCCGGATGAGCCAAATCAGTGCACGTATAGTGTTTTTGCTATAGAAAAATACAGTCTAGTGGTTTTCACTTTAATCTAGGGTGTAGCACTTCTTTTATTATTTTTGTTATTATCCCAGGACAACCTTGCTGAGGTGCTGACCAGATACAAATTGGGGCTTCATCTCAGGAAATCTCAGCGTGGGCTTCTGAGACCTCACTCATCCCTCCATCGTAATTGAATTGAGAGTGAATTTACTTGCAGCAGAATGCAAGGGGTCCGGGAGAACGCATGTTTGAAAACGGTGCTTTGGGCTATTAAGACAGACATTACATGTGTCTGAGAAGACCACTGGGTTGATCCAGAATCGGCTATTTCTCTTCAGAAGAAACAGGTTGTATTATCTCCTCATGTGAAACAGACACTTCTTGGTTAGATATGCTGTACTAAATAAGTTGTCATCTTTACTGCACACTATTATCATTAATAGAATTTGCCTGTGACTTGTTGCTTTAGCAGTCTTTAGTCAGAGCTGAGTACATGGCCTGGTTTGTTTTTAAATCATTGGAAATATTTGTTTTATAGGAAAACCAAATATAAAATGTTCATGGATTTTGCAAACAGAGGGGGAAATGAGGTTTGAGGCCTATGGACCTTGAGGCCTATGGACCTTGACTGTTCCCTTTTAGTTTATCTATGCAAGAAGAAATCAGGTGATTTGTGGCTTCTGAGAAAGGGTGTTCAAGGGAGACAGGACAGAGGGAATGTACATTCCATGGAGCTATGCCAAACCTTGAATTGGCAGAAGCACCGATTCCATAAGCAAGAAAAATGCCTCGATTGGCTTGTATTCTCTGGGATTGACAGTCCTTGTAGCAGAACCCCTCACAGTCCAGGCCAGCCTCTGCTGAAGTCAATTGCAGTCTTTCTGTTGGCATGAATGAGAGTTGAGTCAAAAAACAGTCCTACATTTGACAAATATCACATTGATATCTAATAATCTTGGGGACACTACTGACTGTTCGGTAGCTGAAGAGATTTTTTGTTTCTTATAGCACAGAAGTTAAATTTAACAACTAGGTCTGCACTAAATAGTAAAAAAAAAATTGCAAGTATTTCCAAGTTTCTGAGGATTGGCTCTGAGTGGTTAGTCAGTTCTCGGTAACTTAGCCAAATACTTGATACTCTGTAAAATAGTCGATAAAATAAAACAGAGTACTGAGTATTTTTTGAGTACCGAGTACCAAGTTCCCTTATATAGGACCAGGAAAAGCCCCATATGTTGCCCGTATGAGGATTTACCCAAGTACCAAGTGCTGGACTGAGTACCATGCCGATTCCTCAGGTACTTGGTAAAACCAAGTCAAATACCAAGATACTCGGTAAAAACCGAGTAATTTCAAACACAGAGTTTCAGCATTAATTACACTATTCTAGGGAAAACACATATGCAGTTAAGATACCATAGATGTTAACGGTGTCTAAATTGTTATACAGAGAAGAAGACTAAACTAATTTGCTTCAGAATTATTATTTTTTATGGATGTGTTCCATTTATAGCCTGGTGTTAGTGAGTGACACATGGAATACAATGTGACCTGTAAAGTGTAACTTAACTAAAACAGATTTGTTTTCTAAGAAGTTAAGAAAGACTGCCTAAGCTCCAATACCATCAAGTGCCATCAAAACCACCTTCTGTCTCTCTAACTGCTCCTTCAGTATTTCTCTTGCTGGGATCTCCTCTGCCTCCCTTCTCCTCTCCATTGGAGTTTAGCAAAGCTCTGTCCTTGGCCCTCTTCTCTTCTTGCTTTACATTCTGTCCCTGGCAAACTTGTAGGGTCTCACAGCTTTCACTATCACTGGTATGCCGATGACACCCAACTCTGTCTCCACCCCACTCTTTCCCCCTCGATCCAGTCTCACATCATCAACTGTCTCTCTGACATCTTTGCTTGTGTGTCTTACCCTTGTCTCAAGCCTAATGTATTCCATGTATAGGCTGGTGTTAGTGAGTGACACATGGAATACAATGTGACTTGTAAAGTGTAACTTAATGAAAACAGTTACACTAAGACTAGTGCTGAAACTTGGTTCTTGGTTTTCTTCAGAAAACACTGAGAACTGCTGCATTCAGCCTCGATTTCCTGAGTTCTGAAGTTCTGAGGAATGCCTTCAGAACTTAGAAAATCCTTGGCTGAGTGCAGGGAAGGGGACCAGAGGACAGGTAAGCAGGGGCTGGAGACCAGTGCTAGGCCCCTTCTCCCCCTTCCCTGGCCCCCACTTACGGGGGAGGGAATAGGCCATCAGGGGCCAGGGAAGGGGAGCAGGGGCCTACCATGGGTCAGAAGTGGGGTGGGTGCTTAGGGAGAGCAGAGGGTCTTGCAGGGTGGTCAGAGGGGGTTACTTACCTTCCAGATGGGTTCTGTGCATGGCCTCTTTCTGGCTGGTAACTTTGAAAGTGAAAAACCCCCCCAAACAACTGAGCATGCTTGGCCCTTTTTGAAGATGGTGCTGACAGCGCAGCCATTCGTGAACTTTGTTAATATATCCCCATCTCTCCCGATGTTCCTCACTCCTTTGTCTCCTCTTTCTTGATCATCCTAGACTGCAAGCCCCTTGGGGCAGGGACTTGCCTCTAACCGTGACTGTTCAGCTCCAGGCACATTGTTGGCACACTGTTATTATGGAACATTTTCAGCTCTGTTGCAAAACTCATGTCAAACGCTAATCTAATGTCTTTTGGCTGAGGCTTTGAACCCAAGTTTCTGTTGGAAGGAAAAAGGACAGGTCCTATGGCATTATTCAGAAAGCATGTGAAAAACCCAAATCCCTCATTGCCAATAAAAAAGTGGGTTCTACTGTTTATTTATTTATTTTCATTATTTATATCCCGTCTCTCCTGCCTAGGCAGCTCGAGGCAGGGCCGGCCTTACCGCAGGGCGACTAGGTGGCAGGCAGCAGGGGATCATCTGGAGTGGCCGAGAAGAGTAAGAGGAGGCGCTGGGCTGGCGGACCTGTGGCTGTCGGGATGGGACCGGAGGAGGCTGTGCAGCGTGTGTGTGTGTGTGTGTGTG
>QEPC01010928.1:758392-775637 GCA_003113815.1 Sphenodon punctatus
GTGTGATATGGATAAGCACCGGCTGCCGAGAATCTGCTTCCAGGAACAGATGAATGTACTTGCGAGATACAAGTGGTATAAATTGGCAGCTAGGTTCTTGGCTCAGATGGGTTTCTCCACCATAAGCCTTTTACAGTACCCAAGGTCACAAGTCAAGTTTATGATCAAAACCAGGTCTGCGGATATCACCATGCAAACAGAAAGAGAGGTGATAGGGGTCCAAAAAATAGCCCCGTGGTACCCGCTGATAAAGATGGGTTCTGGGCTCGAGCCTTACCTAACGGATTTAACCAACTTTAGAAGTAGAAGAGCCCTGACCACTTTAAGGTTTAATATGATGAATACTCAAGTTCTGGAAGGTCGATATCAGGGTATCCTGGCTGATTTACAATTCTGTCCCTGTGGGCAATTGGTCGTAGAAGATCTTCCACACTACTTGTTAATTTGCCCTTTGTCTGCTGAGATGAGGTATTTGGGTCCTGGTTCACGGGAAAAGAACACTGGAATTCTCTCTCTCGAATCTCTTTTTTGTTGGCTAACCCTGACAAAGAAATCACTAGAAAGGTTGCTATTTATGCACTGAGGTTGGAGATCAACAGGAAGGAATCGTTGGGTACAACTGAGCCCCTTTAGTCTGAGGAATCCTCATGTTGTTTGTGTAAGAAGTAACTGACTTACTTTAAATGGGGGATTTTATGTATATGATTGTATATGAGATTGATGTTTTTAACTTAATGATGGGGCTCGGAGGAGTATTACTTAAGAAGTAGGTGGGTGGGACAAGTAGTAGTCCCAACGTATTTGTGAAAAGATTGCCAATATGTGGGAAGGAATGTGTCCTTGCTTCTCTTTTTTCTTTTGTAATAATTTTAACATAGTAAATAAGCTAATATTAGTTTTAGGAGCCAAGTTTGTCTTAACTCTTTTTAGACGGGGAAGGTAATATAGTCTCTATTTGTTTTATGTTATGTCCTGTGGTGCTGGTTAAATAATCCGCAGTAGGAAATTTGTATTTATTTGGAATTTTATAATATCCTAGATTTTGTTTTGTTTATATTTTGATATTTTCTGTTGTTTTAATATTTGCTATACTTGTTACGACCTTTGGTCAAAACAATAAACCATTGATGATGATGGTATAGTTTTGTCACCTGATACTGCGCATAAGATTGAACACTTATGAAGACACTTTCAATATGTAACTTCCTGGAAACCAAAAAGGAATAACACACTCTGTCCCATTTTTCCTTGATCCTTCTTTCTCAGTTTGATTTCTTTCTTTCTTTCTTTCTTTCTTTCTTTCTTTCTTTCTTTCTTTCTTTCTTTCTTTCTTTCCATGCTCCTACTCGTGCTCCAATCTTTCTTGCTTTGTTAATTCCCTTCTTTCTACTTCACTACTGGCTTCCTTCCTCCGCTCCCTCCCTCCCTGGCTCATTTCTGGGCGTTTTTACACGGACGCTTCATCCCGGGATTAGGATATGTTTTTCCCCGGAATTGTTATCCAGGGATTACAAGTGGTACCTGTTTACATGGACATTTCTATCCCGTATTGAAATCCATCCCGAGAATAGCACATTACCGCTATCCCGGATTGAGAATATCTGGCATGAATATCCATCCCACGGTGCTTTTCGTCTGTGCTCAGTGCACTCATTTCTGGGACTGAAGAAAATCTGATGTTCTTCATTTCTTTTCTGATTTCTGAGTTGAAGAAAATGGAGACTCATCCCTTTCTTCTGCAGATATTTAAACTTGGTGCTTTGTATTACTTCCATAATCCTTCAACAATGCATTGCGATCACCCCAGAGTCATGTGCTACTAGATACCATAGAGGCAGAACTGCATAGAGAGGGTGTCCGCTCTTGCCATAACGCTTTGTGATACTAATACCAGGATAAATAACTATCCCAGGATAGTCGTTTAGACAGACTTAATCCCGGTGTTATTTAACAACCAGATTTTTAAAAAAACACAAAAAAGGGGTTTTGTAATCCTGGGGTTTTTCCATGATCCCGGGATTATAATTACTGAATGCTGCGTTTAGACAGACCTGTCATCCTGGGATTAATGATCTAATCCCAGGATAAGTGTCCATGTAAAAACGCCCTCTATCAAGCATGTCTCCTGAGGCCTCAGTGGAGGCTCTGCTTCCATCATATGTACGTGGCTGCCTTTTACCATGTAGGTTTGAGTACTATACCCTCTGCTCAAATACATTTGAACAGATTGGATCTTTAAGATTCAGAAAGATGGAGACAGTGTCTGTTCTGGGAATGAAAGACTGAGCTTGTGGGCATTTGCACACAAAACAAAACACTCTCCACCCACTACCCACCCACCCACTGTACATGTTGCAGGACTTTAGTGTTGCCCTATGGGTGCCCTGTAACATGTATAGTGGGTGGGTTGTGGGTGGAGAGTGTCTTGTGTGAAAATGCCCTGTTTAAGGACCAGTGAAAGGAAAGTCTATCATATTGGCAGTAGGATGTGTGCCAATTCGAAAGAGTAGTCTTAGAATATGCACCTTGAGGAAGTTATCTCTTCTCTACCCTCGGATAAGATGGGAATAAGGAGGGAGACTAGTTTATATTTATTTATTTATTTATTTATTTATAAAATCATTTACTACCCTGCCCCTCCAGCTCCAAGCAGCTTACAATGTTAAAACACATACAATCAATAAACCTCCAAAATACAATAAAATACAATAAAAAGAGACACAAAACCAAAACCATCCCCTCTCCATCCCCCTATCCCCCCCAACACCCCATCTTCCTCACCAAAAGCCAGGCGGAACAGCCAGGTTTTACACATACGATGGAAGGAGGGAAGATCAGGGGCCACCCGGGCCTCCACGAGGAGGGCGTTCCACAGCCTAGGTGCGGCCATCGAGAACACCCTCTCCATAGCGGCCACACGGGAGACTTCGAGAAGGACGCCTCCCAGTGGACCGCAGAGGCCGCTCCAGAGCACAGAGAGCGAGGCGGTCCCTCAGGTAAGTTGGGCCAAGGCCATATAGGGCTTTATAGGTCAAAACCATTACCTTGAATCAGGCCCAGAAGACTAGTTGGAGAAAGTAAGCATAAAAATACAGATTCAGGGGCATAGCTAGGTTGGAACAGGCCCAGGTGCAAAAAATGGACTTCCCCTGTCATCATCCTCTCCCCTGTTCCACTCCCTCCCCCTCAGCTTGCTGCACCTGAGGTCTGGAAACTGCAACTGCGTTGCCTGCCTTGTGCCGCCACCTCTGCTTTTTCCATTGTTTGCCACCCATTGGGTGGATCCCACGTGTCATGAGCCGCAGGCACCTCTGCTCAGCTCAGTCTCCGCCTGGCTGCACCACAACACAACAGAATTTGTGCCCCCCCCTCCAGCTTGGGCCCCCAAACAAATGTCCATTGTGTCCCTATGATGACTACACCCCTGCAGTCATAGTACAAGGTGGAGAGGACACTAGCACCATAGAGAATAGAATCCCAATATTCTGTCAGTCTATTTCCATTCCAAGTTGCTTTAGAGCCATGAATCCATTTGATAGAGATTCCTAAATAGGTGGCTACTCATGTCAGCCCTAGAGGCACCCAGAATGCCTTGCTTTAAAGCAAAGTAAAGAAAATAAAGTTACTGTCTTAGTCTAGGGATACCACAGTACCCAAGTCTACCCCCTGCACATTGTCAAAGAAGCACTGAAAGGCCTGGGGATGAGACTGATGGAGCTAGAAGACCATGAGCTCACCCTGGAGGTCTTGAGCTGCCAAGATTTTTGTGAAAAGTGAGCTGGTTTTGTGCAGACAAAACAGAAGCCTTAAGTGTCCCCTTTAGGGAAAGTTTCTATTAAAAAAACAAATCCAGACACACGCACTTTAATATTAATGTGAAAACTCTCTTCTTGTTTATGAACTTAAAAAAAAAGAAAAGAAACAAAAATAGAAGGAAAAAGAAGCTGTTTGTTCGCAAAATGAAAACCAGACAAATATTTATAGATACACTCAACTGGCTTGTTCTAACATGGATCAAGTGTCTTTTAAAACCTTTCATTCAACACTATTAAGCACCACACTGGCACGCGGAATAAATTTGAATGAATGTCTTATGAGGAGTCAACTAGACAGAGGGGAAAAAACCGAACCCCTCACAAACAGTACTTCAACTCACAAACCAGAACAAAGAATGTCATATTTGTCATTAGTTCATGGACATGAGAAGTGCCAAGAGGGCTGTTGAAAGCTGACACAAGTCCTGGCTGATGTTTTCTTCCATCTACTAGGAGTTTCTTTGGGTTCTGCCAGTGTGGCAGAGTCCTGTACGCTCCGTTCTCCGCACCCGCCCTTTTCCTGATTTGTTTTGGTAACTCCTCCTCCCCCCCACCCTTTCCCCGACGTTAAAATATCTGCTTCTCAACAGATGGGAAAACATGATGGATTTCAAGATTCTGACCTTCAACATCACTTTAAGGGAGCTGCCAATCTGGAAACAAACAATCTTGTCAAATTGAGTGTGAAATATTAGATGGATTTCATAGTTATATGGCTGGAACATATTTTTTTAAAAGCAACAGATGAATAGGTGTTGCTGTGCCATGTGAAATCAAAAGCAAGTCATGGGGCCAAATGCATCCCTGGTGTAGTTCCATTGAAAGCCAGAGGCAACTATGTCCCATGTTCTTCTTGGATAGAGCTGTAGGTAGATTTTCATGGGTCTGCTTATCTAGTGATTATTGTTATTGCTAGGTACTATTGCTAAGTTGGAATGCACTTACTTAAAATAGTGACACACAGGATCTGAGCCAAAACTGTTAAAATCAATGGGAATCTTTCCATTAATTTCAATGGATCTTGGAAGCTGATTCCCACAAGAGAAGGTTCCATTCCGTCAATGAAAGCTACTTACTTAAAGTAAGAATAGATCCCAGTGGTGGACACACAAGAGGACATAAATTCCTAGGTTTTTAAAGTCAGAAGGCTTGTGATGGCCATTGAGATGTTTCTGTGGGAAGACTAAACAAAGAGACTTACCTGAAAGGTGGAGGTGAGAATGAGGTTCTCTGCCAGAACTCTTAGAATCAGCAAATCCCATAGTCAAATTACTAGGGCATTCCAGCAAAAATGCCCTTGTGACAGAAAACTGAGGTACTCCCTGACTCATGGGTAGCTTAGTTTCCTCCTATGTTTCCTCAGATGCTCAGAGAAGAAGTATGAGCTGACTCTTGGGAAACAGAGCGGATATACCTGGGGGGTGGGGTGCGGGGTGGAGAAGGAAAGGGGAGCTAACCCCTGTCTAACTATTTTCTATTGAGGAAACGCTCTTGCTGACAGCACCTATCTTTTTGTTTCTTATGACTCATTTAATCAGCTCACATGCTCAGCCCTTCTCCAACTTTCCTCTTTGCCCTCCTATGAAACCAAAGAACTGTTAAAATGGAGAACAGATGACTGTCTGCTGCTTTTTCTTTTTCTTGGAGGACACACACACACACCCGTGCGCACGCGCACACACAACCTCTGTATATATGGCGGCATGCACCGTATTGCTTGACAATCCCCTAGAGAGAGCATATTTCTCAGTCCTCTTTGTTACTTAAGAATATTTAAAATAGACCGAGGGTAAAATTAAAAAAAACACATGATGGCAGCATGGCAGTGGCTTAGCCTGGGGAGGAAAACCATGGCGGACAGAGGCTGGGCTGGATTGGGTCACTGAGTAAACATGACCGTGGCTGGGGTGCTGAGGATGGTGGGGAGAAGCACAAACATGCAACTGGCCAGCCCTGCCTCCATGCTGTGCCCAGTGCCCTGCCCCCCACCATGATGGACAGCCATGATGGCCAATGATGGCCAGTCATGGCAATCAGCCATGGTGGCCCCAGACTGGGTTGGCAGCCCGGGAACAAATATGATAGTGCACTGTGGCCCACTTTGGTCCAGTCAGGCAGGCCTTTGCCTGAAATGTGCGCCTGGGATCTTCTGGGAGACACATTCCAGGCCAGCTACCTACCTGGCCTAGGGCACTAGCAGGCCGATAGCTGGCAACCGGGGAACAGATGTGTGGCTGAGTTCCCGGCCCAGACAGGTCTCAGCAGGCCATTGTCACATCTGTTTTTACCCAGGGCTAGGATCCCACAACTTCTACTGGTGTGGAATTGTCTCCTTCCACTTCTGAAACCCAGGGAAAAGGCATCTTAAATTATGCCCAGATAACAGTTCTTACCAACCCTGAAGATTGTCAGAGATCTTATATACACAAGCGTGGAAATAAATTATGATGATGCCTCCAGCACTGCTATTGTTCCCAGGACTCCCTGGTTTGTCTGCTAGCATAAGGGTAGGTGGTATGCAAAGGGTGCCTGTATTGGGGCCAGCTGCAAGTGCTCAATGGGAGCCATTCATCTAGCCACGAAAGAAGCCCAACTGTACCTCTCTTTTTCAACAGACCCAGGTCTGGCAGTCTCGGTGGTTACTCGGTGCCTGGCGGCTGTGAGGGATTGGATGAGGGCTAATCGACTGCGGCTGAATCCTGACAAGATGGAGGTGATGTTAGTGGGTAAGACGATGGACTTGGGAGTCCCCATCATTGATGGGGGTCTGTCCTCCATTGACCTCCCAGGTACGGTGTCTAGGGGTGCTCCTCGATGCGCAGCTCTGCCTGGATCTCCAGGTGGAGGCTGTGGTGAGGAGTGCTTTCCGCCAGTTGCATCTGGTGCGATGGCTTTGGCCGTTTGTTTCGGACTTTGACCTGGCCACAGTCATCCATGCTTTCATCATCTCTTGACTAGGCTACTGTAACGCGCTCCACGTGGGGCTACCCATGGTGACGGCTTGGAAATTGCAGCTGGTGCAGAATGCAGTGGCCCGTCTCTTAGTGGAATTGGGCCTCCAGAAGCATATTACACCAGTGCTCTGCTCTCTGCACTGGCTGCCGGTGTTTTTCCGGGCCCTATTCAAGGTGTTGGTTTTAACCTATAAAGCCCTAAACGGTCTGGGCCCTTCCTATCTGTGAGACTGCCTCACTCCCCGTGTCCTGAATTGGCCCTTGCGGTCGTCCAGGGATGCCCTGCTCGAGGTCCCACAAATTTCTCGGCTGACCATGCAGGGGAGGGCGTTCTCGGTGGCTACGCCGTACCTATGGAACTCCCTTCTGGTGGGTGCCCGGCTGGCCCCGGACCTCTCCTCTTTTTGGAAACGTTGGAAGACCTGGCTGTTTCGCCAGGCATTTGGCAGGGGAGAGGGATGATGGGGTAGGGGGTGGGGGGTTGTTTTATCTGCTTCCTCCTTTTATGATTGTTTTAACTGTTTTAATTTTTTTTTATTGTTGTAAGCCGCCCCAAGCTGCCTGTGGCAAGAGGGGTGGGGTAATAAGTTTTTAAAATAAATAAATAATAATAAATGATGCTGGTAGCAGCACGGAGGTAGGAATGCCTTCCCACAAATCTGTTGTGGCCCATGCAGACGGTGGGACAATGGCCTGACCCCGGGCACATATGTTTGCTGCCGTGACATGGCCCGGACTGTGTCTGCCCTGGATTTCTGCCCCAGGCCAGGTCATGATGGTGGCACACTGACCTCACATGTGTTTTTACCCTTTGTCTCCTGTTTACCTTTGGTGGCATATTTGTGATGTAATGGATCAACCATGTGGCAACACTGCAGTGATCTGTGATAGAGGCACCGAGGATAATTTCTGTGGTGTCTACCATGGATCAGCTTGGTGTTATCACATGGAAGATCCATTCAAATGTCATGAAAATTTTTACCACATGGTAAGCCAGAGACAAAGCCATAGAGCTGTTCCTGGGATCCATGTGTGGTGGTTCAGACATCTGAAAGCATGCAAATGAGAAATCTTTACTTTAAGATTTCCATGACTGTGCCCTTGTTGAGGTCGTGGACTGGTTAGGTTGGCCTGCCCTAATGGATCTGATTGATTTCCAGAACTCTCTGTGGGATAAAACAACTGATCTTGACGACTGCTCTGTCAATGGCCTGCTCACCTTGTGGAATGACATATTGACCATGTCCGTCGACACGGTTGCATCCAGGCATCCACTCCCACTGCTTTGTCAGCACACCCTCCTGGCATATGGAGGATTGGAGGTGGTTGAAGCGGGAGGGTAGGCAGTCAGAGTGCAGGTGGCACTCAACTCATGCTGAAGCCGACCGATTGCAGCATAGATTATTGAGGGACTATGCTGTGGCTGTGATGGCAGCAAAGAAAGCTTTTTTCTCTGCTATGATAGCATCTGCAAAGTCTCATCCGACGGGGCTGTTCCGGGTGGTGAGGGGCCTGGTTTAACCCAGCCTGTCCCCACCAGGACATGGAGTCGTCTAATTCCTGTTGTGACACTTTTATTAATTACTTTGCAGACAGAATCATTTGTATTCACCATGATTTGGGTGCTGCCATTTCAACTGCAGAGTCAGAAGTTAGGTTTAGGAAAGTTCAGCCTTGTCCTGCTTGCTTGGATCAGTTTCAATTAGTAGCACCCACTGATGCGGGGGAGGTGCTTGGGACGATGAGCACAACCAGTAGTGAATTAGGTCCTTGCACGTCCTGGCTGGTGAAAGCCAGCCGGGAGACATTAGGGTCTTTGTTGACTGAGGTTGTCAATGCCTCCCTGTGGGAGGGGTGGGTATCAGATGCCTTTAAAACAGCAGTGGTCTGGTCCCTGCTTAAGAAACCATCTTTGAATGCTGACTCCCCAGCCTGCTATCAGACTGTCTCTAATCTTCCCCCTTAGGGAAGGTTATTGAATGGGTGGTCGCCCGACAGCTCCAGGCTCATCCTGATGCAATCGGATTCCTGGACCCATTTAATTTAGGTTTTAGGCTGCATTCACCTCTGGTCGATCGGGTTCTCAGCCTTGGAGAGCTTTTGGATCCTTCGCTGTGCCTGGAATACCAGGTGACGGCGGTGGCCAGGCGCGCTTTTCAGCACCTCCATCTGGTGAGGAGGCTGTGGCCTTTTCTTTCCGATGCAGATCTGGCCACTGTCATCCCTGCTTTCATCACCTCGAGACTAGATTATTGAAACACGTTCTACATAGGGCTGTCTTTGATGACTCTTCAGAAGCTACAGCTGTTGCAGAATGTGGCAGCTTGGCTCCTTTTGGGGACAAGTCACCAGGAGCACAGTGCACCGGTGCTCCGAAGTCTGCACTGGATCCCTATAGCTCTCCAGGCACAATTCAAGGTGCAGGTTTTCACCTTTAAAGCCCCTAAATGGCAGGGCCGGCTGGTGGGTTTTGATGTTGGAGGGGCACTGGGGCAGTAAGGCCAGGCCGGTGGGCCTAGGGGCGGAGCCAGGGGGATGGTAGGCCAGTGGCATGGCATAACCCAGCAGCAAGGAGTTCCCAGGGTTAATATCAGATAGAAGAAAGCACAGTCTACGTGCACATCAAGCTTAAAATAAATAATTTATAAACCCAAAACACAGGGACCCATCCTTGTAAAGCACCCCAGGCCCCCAGCCTCTGTTCTCCGAGTCCCCACGCCACTCATCCCCCCTTCCCCAGTGTCTCCCCAGGCTGGGGCCCTGGGATGGAAGGGGGGGGGAGGACATGCAAGACTGGGGAATGGGGGGGAGGGTGGGTGCACAACGGCACACTGAGTCCCCCCGAGTCCCCCCCCGCTCACCCCCCCTTCCCCAGTGCCACTGGGGAAGGGGGGGTGAGCGGCGTGGAGGACTCGGGGAGCAGTGCCTCTGCTCCCCGACACACACACCCCGGCGCGTTTACTCACCGTCGGCGGGTCGGGCTCAGGACTGTGCGTGGCACGACAACTCCAGGCAGGCAGGCAGGCACTGGCAGGCAGGCAGTTCAATGGAGGCACTCAACGGCGAGATGAGCTGCTGCGCGCATGCTGAGTCAGTTCAAGCATGCGCGCTTCAGCCCATCTCGCCATCAGAGCGCCTCCGCCAAATGCCCAGGTGAGACTTTGCATTGAGCCCACAGGGCTCAATGTAAAGCTGCCGCTCAGAAAAATTTCATTTCCCTAGCGGCGCTGCTTGGACTGAACGCTGAGCCGCCGGCTCGCGTTCAGACCAAATTTAACCTTTCTGGGACTCCAGAGTCTGGAGTCCCAGAAGGAGTCCACATCCACAGTCCAGGCAGAGGTGCTAGAGCACTCACTGACAGAGCGCTCACTGACTGAGCACTCTGTGCCCAGTCAGTGAGCGCTCTGTCAGTGTGGCACCAGGGGGACAGGGGAGAGTGGGGGCAGGGCACTGCCCCAGGCGCCCCCAGGCTACAGTCGCCACTGCTAAATGGTCTGGGGACCATATATCTGAAAGACCACCTGTTGTACCATGTTCTATTGTGCTCCACTACGGTCAACCAGGAATGCCTTATTGCAGGTTCCATCTGTTACCCTTGTCCATGGGGCATGGGGAACAGGAGGGTGTTCTCGGTTGCTGCACTGGTTTTTGGAACTCCTTTTCCCAGGAAGCTCACTTGAGCCTAAACCTGAGCATCTTCTGGAGATGGTGTAAAATGTTTTTATCTGGAAAAGGATTTGGCAGGTGGGGCTAGGGGTTGGTTTGGTTTCTGGTAAGGGTGGGAATACCGGTATCGGATTAATCTGATAATCCGATATTTGCCGGTACCGGCATACCGGATTTTTAACACTGGGCGCTTTACCAGATTATTTGCATTGAGCGCCATTGAAATAATGGCCGCAATGGGGTACGCGGCCAATGTTAAAAATCCGGTACGCTGGTACCGGTAAATCCGGGACTGGGGAGAGCCAATACTGGTAAATCTGGTATCTGGAATTCTCCCCGGTGTCGCACCCCTAGTTTCTGGGTAGGGTTGTTGGGGAGGGTGGACGTTTTGAGGGGACAATGGGAGTTTTTATTGTTTGGATTTTTTTGTTATTGTTTTATGAATTGTGAGCTGCCTTGAGCCTCTACGGGAAGGGTGGTGTATAAATTTGAATAAATAAATAAATATTTGTAGAAAGGAAAACAAAATGGGCTTTAGAAAAATGAATAAAACATTGCATTTCTACACCATGTTCATCAACAAATCTCTGTTACCCTTTCAAATACACTTTTGAGATGGTATTAGTATCACTGTATAATCTATGGTCTACGCAGGCGGGCTAATTAGTCTTTATTTTAGTTAATGCATGTTATCTAGACTATCTCAGCCCCTCATGTGGATACTATTTTCATGGTTTTTCTGAGTTAACATTGTTCCTAAATGTGTTAAGTAGAGCCATTCCTAATTTGTGAAAAGAATGCCTACACCGAGGGTATTTTTAGACGTGACGGCTCAGTGAACCGTCACGTTTAAACCCACCCTGGGGTGAGCCCCCTCACTGAACAAATGTTCTGGTGGTCAGGACTGGGGGTTGGGGTGGGGAGAGGGCGGAGGACGTGCAGACATGAGTACGCACAGTCGTGCCCTCCCAGAGTGTCCCCACTTCCTCCCTGATGGGCCTATGAGGCCGCTGCACCTGCCCGGAACTGCTCTGGCCATGGGCTGGGGTTAAATGGAGCGGGCCATCAGATGTGGTGGCCTGCTCTATTACAGTCTGGGGATGCCTACCCCAGACCGTGGCATGGCTTAACACAGGGGGTGCACTGGCTGGGAACCCAGCGCACATCCCGTGTTAGCCCTGCCACGGTCCGGGGTAACTTCTACTCCCGCCTGTGGTGAACATCTGGCGGGGCAGGAGCAAATGTGACACTCCCACTCATGGCCACACTGGGGTAAGCGTGGCCATGGACCATGGGGTGTCACGTCTGACAATACCCTGAAATAACTTAATATGGGTTAACTAACTTATATATGGGTTAATTACAACCGCAAAAATGCCAGGTACAGACAAGCCATAAGGAATACTGCTTCTTCGTGTTCTTTTAAGCATTAATGATACCAACAGTCATTTTAACAGAAGCTTAAAAACCATTTCAGGTTCTGGTGAATAGCTTTTTAGAGCATTGGCAGGATGAAATACAGCTCTTAGGTGTACATATCGCACTGAGATAGAGGCGAGTTACATTGGAGGAAGGCACTGGGTCCTGTTAGAAAGGTTTTGAGGGAAGATGACAGTTACTTGACATTTGTGAGCGGTTGTCAGTCTAGTGCAATGTGTATGTTCAAACAAAGCGGAACAGTTTGTGCCTCTGCTTATTAGAGATTCTGCAAGGTTAGAATGGAGCCAAGAGGAGAAGGTGTGTGGGGGGGGGGGGACCCCAAAGCTTGTAGTAATTTAAATGTAAATGAACTGGGAAAACAAGTCAGGATAATGGAAGAGCTATTATGGTTCTGAAGAGTTTGTTTCAGGGTTAAAGTCTGCCTACCACAGAGCTAGACTTTCTCCTGCTCTGAAACCATGCAAAAGTTAAACAGTTTAAAAGTCTTTGCTGCTGCTTGCTGCTGTAAACCGTAATCTAAGAATCCTGCTGCCTTGTGCTTGCTATGTTTTATCTTTTAGGCTTCATTTATCCTTTTGGATTTAAGGTCATTTTCTGGTTTATGGCATGACACACACTGATAACAAAATCCGGCAGCCTCAAAGGAGGCGTAATCGCCAATGTGTATTCTTTCAAAGAATTGTGTCTTGTTGAAATTTATTGAGTCTAAACCAATGACCTTGATGGACTTTTGAATCTATATAGGGATCAAAGACACACTACTGGGAAAAGGAGGTTATCCTTAGGAAAAGAACAGTGTAATATTTTGCACTATGGTTCTATTTATTTATTATCTCTGCAGCGTGATGGCCATTGCTCAATTTGCTCAGTTCACAAGTTAAAAAGATGGACTTTTCTAAGTGTTGGCATGGCAAACTGTAGTGGTATTAAAAATGCAACCTCTTATGGTGTCATGGGCTGTCCATAAAGTATGTCACACCTTTAAAGCCATTTTCCCCTCCTTCCTCGCTGTTGTCACAGTGTGCTAGAGACCCTTGCAAAAGAATGTCACACTAATCATGTACCTGCATCCCCAGCAATGCATTTGATATACCTGTAATGTATAGCTCTCTAATGCATAAGGGATATCTTTTTATTAGCCAAATATAGAACATTTATTTGAAAACAAGTGATTAGAAACATTGGTCTCTCACATTTCAAAACTTTGTGTAGCCCTAAAGAACAGATGTGGTGGGGTGTGAGGCTGTGACTGTGACATCACAACTGACCAATACACCACCTCCCATTTTCACAACTTTGTTGCCCCTTCCCAACCCCATGACATGTGACAGGGTGTTTTTACATGTGATACTGCTGAGCGCTACCATACTTCAATCCTGCCCTGAGGAAGGCCCCTCACTCTGGGCAGAATTTGGCCCAGTCACCGAACAAATGTGATGGCGGTCGGGCTGGGGAGTGGGCGGGGAGAGGGCAGGGCAATGCGCAGATGTGTGTCCACACAGCCTCACCCCGGTGCTGCTCAGAGAGCTTCCCCCTGACGGGCAGTGATGGGGGCCTATGAGCTTGCTGTAGCTGCCTAGAAGCGCTGTGGTCCCAGACCGGGATAAGTGTGAGCGGGCCATCAAATGTGATGGCCCACTTTACCCTTTCCAGCATCCGTTGCATGGGCCATGACAGCACTTAGCTCGGGCTGTTCCTCAGGGATGGTCCCAAGAAACAACCCAGGCTAAGCTCTGCCAAGGCCCGTGCTATGGCCCGGACCAACATCTGACGACTCCTGCTAAACGTGACGTTGGGCATGGATTAATCTGTGACCAGCGTCATGTCTGAAAACACCCATACTTAAATGTTGGCCTTTCAGTAAAGATACGGCACAAATTAACTCTTCATGATGCATGAGGTAGACTGGAACCCACTTTGTTTTCCCTTAGATGTTTTGGCTATGAGGCACAAACAGGAATAAAAAAGTTTAGACAGTAAACACATTGTATATGACTCAGTCAGCAGACACAACAGGTTTGTTGTGTAAAATTGTGCTATTTGTGCACAGGAACGTTTCTGGTTGTATATGCCCTTCAGAAAAGAAGAAACATAGCAGGATGTGTGGACAAATCTTACCACTGCAGGCTTCTTGGTCAAAGATAGGAATGTGAGTGGCTGTCTGATGTAATTTATAAATTAAGTAGCCAAAAATATGTTCATGACTAAAGGGAAAACTTTGATTTGGAGAAAATGAATGATGAATTGTTCTGGGAATAGGTTTCTTGGTGGTTCTAATTTTTTTCTTCTGACTATCAATGGATTATTAGGAGGAGGGCAGTATAAGAATGTATCTCTTGGAATGTATTCAAGCAGAGAGTTGTACTTATGCAAATCTGGCAATGGTAAGTCCGTAAGAAGCTGTCTCTGTTTGCCCATGCTACGGGGGAGGGATCTCGTGAGGCAAAATCACAGTGAGGAAACTCACGCGAAGCTCTGCTTGTGGGTGCGGGGGGTAAAAACATCATCAGGAGATTCTTGTGGCGACTTCACTCACGGATGACAGGGCTGGATTTTGAACCCACCCACCCATGAGCAAAGCTTCATGTGAGTTTCCCACCGTGATTTTGCCTCACGTAAGTTCCCCCCCTCCTGTAATGAGGGCAAGCAGATCAGCTGTGGCTACGGTTTCCGCCCTCATGTGCTGCTGATTAAGGGTGTGTTCTCTTGAAAACATTAGTTATTTTGGATAACTAATACACTTGAAGCACTCTTGACAAATGATAAAAAATATCCATCTTTTAACCATGTTTTAATCACCCTGATTGAACAATGGAGTGGTTAAAGTGTGTTAAAGAGGACTTGTTAATGCAGACGAGCAGATTGTGAGAACACACCCTCAGCTGCTGTTGCTCCTGCATTCTGTGAGCACCTGTGCTTCTGAACTGTGATTCTTATTATAATCGTTAATAAATTACAAAAATCCTGACTAGAATAGCCATTTATGTGGTATTTTAGCAACCTGTAGACAAAAATCTGTTTAACTTCTTGTGGGATTAGCAAGGATCAAAAAGATTAAAAACATCCAATTCCCATTGACTTCAGTGGATGGAGGATTGCACTCTTAGGCCCTTTTTACATGGGCTGAGGCGTGTGGTCGGGGGAGTGGTCCGTGTGCGTCTTGGTCTGTGTGCGCTGGGTGGGGGGAGGTTGCCGATGGGCGCGCCCCCACCCATTCCCACACACTGAGACACCTCTGTTTTCGCCGGTGCCTCCGTGTGTGGGGAATGGGCGCGCATGTGTGTGCACAGGAGCATGCACACCCACAGGATTTACACGGGTGGCACCCACTCATGAACACCCAGATTTCTGGGAGTTCATGCGTGGGTGCCGCCCCTGTAAAAAGGNGCGCCCCCACCCATTCCCACACACTGAGACACCTCTGTTTTCGCCGGTGCCTCCGTGTGGGGGGAATGGGCGCGCATGTGTGTGCACAGGAGCATGCACACCCACTCCCACAGGATTTACACGGGTGGCACCCACTCATGAACACCCAGATTTCTGGGAGTTCATGCGTGGGTGCCGCCCGTGTAAAAAGGGTCTTAGTTGCCTAACTTGCATGTATCTTTGAAAGTCTGTCCCTGAGCCCTTGAAAATGCCATACGCTTTAGAATCTCCATAAATATATGGGACAGTATTTTCAAAAGTGACTTCTGAGCTCTGATTTTCGGCACCTAACTTTTAAGTACTTAGCTAGAGATACAATCATCTTGCGATGGTTTTGATTTTGAGAAGTGCTCAGTATTTGCAGAGTTCACTGACTGCATTTGGAATTGCCGCAGCACTCTGAAAAATCAGGGCCAGAGTAGTCCCAAACTGAAAATTCATAAATTCCTCCCTGACCCCTTGCTCCCCCTGCTTTATCTCCCAGCCCTAATTCTACTGCCTGCCCAGGCTGTTCCAGCTACAGCCCCTCTCACCTTTGTCTTGATTCACCACACATTAACAGAGCAAATCCCAGCCTGTAGGTAGGGGCCAGAAAAAAAGACCAGAACAGCATTCTGATATGCTCAGCTCCACTACACCCGTGTCCATAGCAACTCAAAATAAGACACCCAAAATCAAAGGGAGGGTTTGAAAATGGGGCCCTAAATGAGTTGTTCAATGCCATCATTGGAGCAGGCAGTGGAATTGGGACTAGAATCTGACTCCTGGACTTTAACCTATAGATCAATGCTCCACCTCCTTATTTGGTTGCAATGGAAGATTATTCATGATCAGCAGTATAAGTAGATGCTTATTAAAAAATACAGGGATGACATGAGTACTACTAAAGTCCCACTGGAGCTGTTGAGAGGCTCTAGCTATCCCATCTATTTTATAGGTTTGCTGCCTTTCCAGTCAGTGAATATCTATAAATGTTAAATATTTAAGAAGTTGACTTTCCAGGCCCTAAGTGGCTTTAACAGGAGATAGGTTTTATGAAAAGTTGATTCTTCAGCAGCTGTAAATCCCAAACGGTAACAAAAAAGTTGCTTTTTCCAGCCACACAGAGTCTTTAAAATGTTAAAAGCTTTTTTTAAAAAAAAATATTTTTACAAGTAGTGGTTTTTCCAGCTGCTATGCTGATTGACGCTTTAATTTTATTTTTTTTCATTCTCAGCCGGTCAGACGCTTTTTACATTTGATTTTATTTTGGTTTTTAATAAGAAGGAAGTTACATTGACTGCTTGGACTTCTTTCTAAAAATATGTTGCACAGGCATCTTCTGTTATTCCAATGACTTCTAGATGATGGGCATGAGTGGGAAATAGGGGTGAGAATGCAATGCATGCATGCACACAAACATGCATGTGTACACACACACACACACACACACACACACACACACACACACACACACGTACGTCTCAACAGGCCTGAGACTTTACATCTCATCCTTAACAGAGAGTGACTTGACTATTACTCCTTTTTAACCCTGGAGATGACTGCTCTTCCTTTTGGTTCATTCTCACCTCTCTCCCTTCCTGTTTATACAGCTGCATGATAAATGCTTGTGTTTATTGCTGTCTAATTATGTGTTACCTCCCTCCACCCCCTGCGTTCGTAGAGAGGCAAACATTCCCCTACTATGAGCTGCTGGACCAGTTCATCTGAGTGGATGGAGCCATCTAGCATCCTGCCTCTATGGCTGAGCCTTTGCCAGGGGTCAGATGCAGGTGGCGCGGTGGCCAGGCTTGCGGGTGGGCGGGGTCTCTCAGACCTCACTGACTCGCTCCCAGCTGTCCCAGCGGTGACGCCGACGGTCCAGACCTGCTGTCTCCGAGGATTAGGTAGGGACCTGACCGGGTTTTTTGCCGGGGGACTTGGGGACAGTGGGGGAATGGGGGG
>QEPC01010928.1:775737-801596 GCA_003113815.1 Sphenodon punctatus
GGGGCACATGGTTTTCATGGTTTTCTGGTTTATGTGTGGTTTTCTGGGGACACATGGTTTTCTGGTTTATGTGTGGTTTTCTGGGGACACATGGTTTTCTGGTTTATGTGTGGTTTTCTGGTTTATATGTGGTTTATGTCTGGTTTTAATGGTTTGCTGGGGGCACATGGTTTTCATGGTTTTCTGGTTTATGTGTGGTTTTCTGGGGGCACATGGGGACATGGTGGGGCACATGGGGACATGGTGGTGGGAGTGGGGGTTGCTGGTTTATGTGTGGTTTTCTGGTTTATGTGTGGTTTTTCGGCCTACCATTCCCCTGGCTCCGCCTACCGTTCCCCTAGCTCCGCTCCTAGGCTAGGCTCTGCCTCTAGGCTAGGCTCCACCCCTATGTTCACTGCCGGAAGCTTTGCTGCCAGCAGCCCAGCCAGCCTTAGTGACCCACCAACCTCAAAATCCACCAGCCGCCACTGGATATGGCTACCCTACTGCCTGCTCCCACTCCAACTGCTCATGCACCACGCCCCTCCCCCCTGGAAGCTGTGATCACCGTTTGAAATCCCTCTGTGCCTGTCCCTACCTCAGAGTCAACAAGGGTCACTGAGAACACGAGCACCATGACTCTGACTGTCTACCCCCTCCATGCTAAGGACCAGCTTCTGTTTGAGGAGTCACCAGAGGTGCTTGTGGAGGGTATGGAGGATCCAGAGGCCATGTTCATAGAGGAGGCAGAGGAGAATGATAAGTTAATGCACCTGGGCCTGCGATAAACCACATAATTTGCTCATCTGAACACCTTACCCACCACTTTGAATACCCCATGGACATATTAGTTATTGTTACTTCCTCTAAGGGTGAATGGCATAATGCAAAATTATTTATTTATTTATTTAAAACATTTATACCCCGCCCCTCTTGCCACAGACAACCAGCGACAGCTAACAGCATAAAAGATGAACACAATAAAATACCATTAAACATAATCAAACATAACACACACACCCAAAAAAACCTCGCTCACCAACCCCCACCTCCTACCCACCCCTCACCCCTCTCCCTCACCAAATGCCTGATGGAACAGCCAGGTTTTACAACTCCTTTGAAAAGATGGGAGGTCTGGGGTCAGACAGGCCCTCACCGGGAGAGAGTTCCAAAGGCGCGCCGCGGCCACCAAGAACACCCTATTCTGCATGGGCCACGGAAAACCTGGGGGACCTCCAGTGTAGACGACCGCAGGGGCCGGTCTAGGACCTGGGGAGTGAGGCGATCTCACAAGTAGACAGGGCCCAGACTGTGTAAGGCTTTATAGGTCAAAATCAACACTTTGAATTGAGCCCGGAAGACTATTGGCAACCAGTGCAGAGACCGGAGCACTGGAGTAATATGCTTCCGGCGGTCCAGTCCCACTAAGAGCTGGGCCACCGCATTCTGCACCAGCTGCAGCTTCCGTGCCATCACCATAGGTAGCCCCACGTAAAGCGTGTTACAGTAGTCTAGTCGAGAGGTGATAAAAGCATGGATGATTGTGGCCAGGTCAGGAACTGAAACCAACAACCAAAACCACCGCACCAGATGTAACTGGTGGAAGGCACTCCTCGCCACAGCCTCCACCTGGAGATTCAGGTGGAGCTGAGTGCCAAGGAGTACCCTCAGGTTCCATACCTGGGAAGTCAGTGGAGGACAGATCCCATAAATCATGGGAGCTGTCAGTTTCACCGACTTAACCACTACCATCACCTCCATCTTGTCAGGATTCAGTCGCAGTCGGTTAGCCCTCATCCAATCCCCCACAGCTGCCAAACACCGGGTAAGCACTGAGAAAGTCGGGTCTGGGTCTGTTGAAAATGAGAGATACAGTTGGGTGTCATCCACATACTGATGACACCTCACCCCGAACCCTCTAATCACCTCGCCGAGCGGCTGCATATACATGTTGAACAGGAGAGGGGACAAAACAGAACCTTGCGGAACCCCACATGAGAGGTCTCGGTAAGATGAAAAACAATCACCGAGCACCACCTGCTGAGTTCTTCCAGTCAGTAATGAGCGGAACAATTAGAAAACAGTCCTGCCCACCCGTGCACCTTCCTGCAGGCACGTCACCAACATCTCATGGTCAACGGTATCAAATGCTGTCACAAGATCTAACAGGATCAATAGGGTCATCGACCCCGATCCTTCTCACGGCGGAGATCATCTACCAAAGCCACAAGTGTGGTCTCAGTGCCATAACCCGGACGGAAGCCAGGCTGAAAGGGATCAAGATAACTGATGCGGTCAAGATGCTTCTCGAGCTGTTGGGCTACTACCCGTTCAATAACCTTCCCTAAAAAGGGAAGGTTAGAGACAGGCCGATAGTTAGGAGGGGAGTCAATGTCACGTGATGGTTTCTTGAGCAGAGGCTACACCACTGCCTCCTTGAGGCAGCTCAGCACTCTGCCCTCCCGAAGGGAGGCGTTGACCACCCCGGCCAGCAATGGCCCCATTGTCTCCCGGCAGCTCTTAACTAGACAGGATGGGCACAGATCTAATTCACAAGAGGTGGCCTGAACCACCCCCAGAACCTCCACTACGTCAGTGGGTGTCTCCAACTGAAATTGATTCCACAAAATTAGACATGTTGGGGCTTGTACAACCTCTACCTCCTCTACTGTATTAAGTGCGTCATCGAAGTCGTGGTGAATACGAGCAATTTTATCCACAAAATAATCTGCAAACATGTCACAGCAGGCAGATGATGACTCAACTCCAGGGTCGAGGGAGGCCGGACTGACCAGCCCCTGCACAACCCAGAACAGTTCCACTGGATGGGATTTTGCAGACGCTATGCGGGTAGCAAAGAACTCCTTCTTTGATACCCGCATAGCCACGGCATAGGCTCGTAACCTAGCTCTCTGCCACAATCTGTCGGCTTCAGCATGAGAACGATGCCACCGTTGCTCCAACCGTCGCCCAGCTTGCTTCATCCTCTGAAGCTCCTCAGAAAACCACGGAGGTCTGTGAAGCCTCTGCCTAGGTAACGAAAGCCTGGGAGCTGTCCGATCGATAGCCTCCATCAGCAAGGTGTTCCATAGTTAATGAGGTCATCGATAAGACAGTTGTCAAGGTCAGAGGGTAACTCCCCCAGAGCACCTAGAAACCGCAATGGGTCCAACAGCCTCCAGGGGTGGACCATCCGAATAGGTTCCACATCCTTCCGGGGGCAGATGTGTGCTAGAAGGGAATAATTCAAAGTGACATAGTGCCTCTCTTGCAATGATTCTGGGGAGGTAAAACAGTTTGGTGTAAGAAGAGGATCATGCACTGGATAGTCCTGGAAAGTATATGAATCCATGTGAGTTAGTATGGCAGACAAAAGCTGTCTTACAGGATTGACCATGGGTCCTTCTTTTGGTAGCACTCTCCTGGTTCCTAGGACTTTCCTTTCCATGGTTTCAGCTGTGAGAAATGGAACCAGCGAAAGGTCTTTTTCTTATTGGGCTTACACTCAATCTGATACACAGTGGTTTGCATTATCTGTTTTAACATCAGGCCCCAGCCACTGTGGGCTAAGACCATGTTCAGTGTCTCTGGAGATTCTATACATTACTTTATCCCCAATTTTCTAAACAGCTGTATCTCACCAATTTTTCATCAGATTTAGCTGAAATTTTCACAGCTTCAACCTCTCATCCAAGAGACCCTCTATGCAAAACTTTACAGTGATTCCCTAAATCATCTCAATTTTTGTAATGAGTAGAATGTTTGTGCATTATAATGGAGAGTGCTAGATGCCATAACTGTACAGGCACTGCCGTGTTTGTATAATAATTGACCTTGGTGAGGGAAGTAAGAGTGTGCTAATGAAGTTTGCTGATGATACCAAGTTGGGAGGAATTGCCAATGCAGAGGAGGAACAGAAAATTATACAAGATGAACTGGATGACCTTGTGGATTGGAGTGTTAGGAATGGGATGAAATTTAATAGTGCAAAGTGCAAGGTTATGCATTTGGGGTTTAATAAAGAAGTTTAGTTACCAGCTAGGAACTCATCAGTTGGAAACAACAGACGAGTAGGAAAGGGACTTGAGGGTTATAACTGATCATGAAATGACTATTAGTCATCAATGTGATGCAGTTGTAAAAAAGGCAAATGCTATCCTAGGATGTATTAGGCATGGTATAGCCAGTATTGTTGCCTCTTTATAGGGCCCTGGTAAGGCCACACCTGGAGTACTGTGTTCAGTTCTGGTTACCAATGTTAAAGGAGGATGAACTCAAACTGGAACAAGTGCAACATAGAGCTGCCAGAATGATTATTGGGATGGAGGACTTACCCTATCAGATGAGGCTGAAGGAGCTTGGCTTATTTAACCTATCAAAAAGAAGGCTGAGCGGGAGCTATGATTACATTATATAAATATATCAGGGGAGTTAACACAATAGAAGGGGAAGATTTTTTCGATGGGTTGTCTGACTTGCCACTACCTGGTTGCATCTCTAATGCAAAGCCTTGGCTACCAAGGCCCACCTGGACCGCTGGCGGGAGGACAGGCACTGAGCCTGCCTCTGGCAGCAGTTGAAGTGCTTGGAATGGACAGTGTGCTGGAGAAGGCAAGCAAGGAGTTGGAAGATCTGTTGTCCCAGTCTCACCCGATCCAGGCCTCCCTTCTCCAGCATGTCCCTGCTGCGAGCGCAACAATTGTTGTTCAGGGACAGGTGCCATTCCCCCATTCGGCAGTCCACCCCACCCCATCTGGATCCTGACCACTTGCCCTGGTTTCCCCAGCATTCAACCACCCCACAGGGAGAGCACCCAAGCCCTCTCTGTCCTGTGCTCACACAGATCAACCTGCCCTGGCCAGGCACGCCTCCACCACTACAAGCAAGTCCAGTACGCCACCTCCTCCCACTCCTCCTCAACCTGCACAGGCGGATCTGTAGGAGGAGGAGAAGAATTCCCCCCTGCCATTCCACCCCCATCCAAGCAAGAACGCCCAGCTGCAACAAAAAGGGGAAGGCGGAAGAAGAAATTAAAAAATAAGATAAAAAGTGGACATTTAAAAAAAAAAAAAAAAAGCACTTTTAACTTGCAGTCAAAACAAAATCAAATTAAAGTTAAATTACAGTTAAATAAAGATTAAATTAATGTTTTCATTGTTTAATAAAGTTATTGTTTCTCACAATCCATGGCTTCCGTGCTGATTTTGGGAAAGGTGGGAAGTTTGTGGGAGTGGAAGCAGTATGGTGGTCTTGCACAGTGTGGGTTGGAAGGGAAGGGGCGTGGGATGGCAGGTGCAACAAAAACAGGGTGGGGAGTCCTCTGGCAGTGTACTTGCAAGGGAAAGCCATAGGAAGAAATAAAAAAAGAGACCTTTAAAAAATAAATAAATAAATAAAAGTTAAATTAATGTTTTTATTGTTTAATAAAGTTGTTATATTTTTCTCAATCCAGTTCTGGGTGCCACATTTTAAGGAGGACATTGACAAGTTGGAAGGTATTCAGAAGGGCAACAAAAACGGTCAGGGGTCTGGAAAACAAGTCCTATGAGGAGTTGAAGGAGCTGGGTACATTTAGCCTAGAGAACAGAAGACTAAGAGGAGACATGATAGCCATCTTCAAATATCTGAAGGGCTGTCACTCATAAGATGGCAAAAATTTGTTCTCTGTTGCCCCTGAGGGCAGGACTATAATGGGCTCAAATTACAAGAAAGCAGATTTCGATTAAACATTAGGAAGAATTTCCTAACAGTAAGAGTTCTTCGACAGTGGAACAGACCACCTGGGGAGGTGACGGGTTCTCCTTCACTGGAAGTTTCCAAACAGAGGCTGGACGGCCATCTATCAGGGATGCTGTAGCTGTGGGTTTCCTGCACTGAGCAGAGGGTTGGACTAGATGACCTTTGATGGTCCTTCCAAGTCTGTGAAATGGGAGCAGACGATAGATCCACCAATTATTTATACATGCTCCCACTCCCCAAGCCTACTTCGGGAAAGTACCACCCCATCCACATAACACGACGTTGTTCTGAAAGGCTGGTAACATTTGTGCCGGGCGCACAGAGCTGCCGGCCTCTACAGGAGTGTATTTTTCCATCAGGAGAATTATCCTGCTCATTTTCAAACCCCAGATTCCATTCTTTGCATCTTTTGTAGGTATGCATAATTTATAAAATGAGGATGACCAGAATGCTAACTCTAGAACAGCCATCAATCTTCTCTGTTCCCTGTAATCGCTGCTCTTTTGTTGTGAAGCTCCTAAAAGTGATTAGCCCACTGCTAATTGTTTTTTTTAAAATATATATAAAACCAAAACAAAGACCCATAAAATGTTTACAAGCAAATGGTTGGACCATTAGTGCTGCAAAGTCAGCTGCAGCCAAGTACCACCTGATGTTACTCAAACCCTAGGCAGGCTGGGTTGTGTGTCACCCTACATTAGATAATATCACTCCTCCGTTCCCTGCCTAACCCCTTCGTTGCCATAAAAGCACATGTAGGTCTCAACGGTGATTTCCAGTGGAATGTCTTTCTGATTTCCAAGTGTGGTAGAACCACGACAGTTACGCTATTTGTTCTCATTGAAACATCCATTGTGTTACAACACATTCATTCGCCCTTCAGCCCTAGCCTGTCCAGCCTGACAGTATTTGGGGTTTAAGTGGACTGGATCCTGTAGAACAGAACCTTTTCCCTTCCACAGGCCATGCTGAAAATTAGTACAAGTTCCATGGGGGACCCAGATCATGGATCTATGCCTGGCTCCATCTTTTATCCTTGAGTACGTGAATGCCTTCATCTCTGCTCCCTCCCCCTGAGCTCACTCCTTCAGTGCTTGAGGATAGAGGCTGGATCTATGGGCCAGAACCAGGAATTGGAAAGAGGCCAACTAAAAGGCAGCCATGGGCTAAATTTGGCCCAGGTGCAAGAGGTTCTGCTCTACTCACCCCTTCCCTAGGACAGCCTGTGCCAATCAGAAGAGCTGTGCTTCCTAGAAGTTGAGTCCAAGCCAGGTCTCCCGGAAGGAGTCACTCCCCATGTTCCCTACTCTCTCATCTGTTCTACTCCACTCGTCCCTACTTATGGAGTTTGCATACCCTCCAACATTTGATGGTGAGAAATAGGTAGACTTCCTGCCACCCTCATTTGCCTACATTTGTTTGTGTTTATGAAAATTTGTAATCGTCCGCATGGACTAACTTTGAGGCTGAAATGTACGTTGCCTGTGCAGGACTAATGGTTCAAACTCAGTCTATTAAGCCTATCCGACTGCATGCCACAGTCCCTATAGCAGAGATGCGCATGGGTTGTGCATATGACGTGCTGGGCACCGACTGGTTTTCCAGCCAGAAGCCAGGGCTTGGTGCACCACGACAGGCCTCCACACTACCCCTGCTGAGCAACAGCTGGGAGGAGAGGTTGGGCAGGTGAGTCAGCCCGGGGAATGCATGGGTGTGGGCAGAAGCCAGGCTTGATGTCCCGGAAAGTCCTGGAAAATTTGGGAAAGTCCACTTCTGGGATAGATTTCCCCCTCCCCAGGCATCTGGGTAACAGATGGGGGTCCAGGTAACCCTGCTGGGTGCCCAATAATGGGGGTATTACCCGCAAATACAAAGTACTCACTGCACCCCTAGTTAGAACCCTGTCCCCTGCTGCTGCTGCTGCCTCAGCCCCTTCCACTGCTGCCTCTACTGCCAGAGTTGCATTCCACCGCCATGAAGAAAATGCTTTTGAGGCTCCAGCAACAGGAATGGCATCAGTAGGTTTTTTCATGTGTCTGATGCTGGCAGCAGCCTCCCTGGGCCAATATCTACTTTGCCGCTCAAGAATTCCCTCTAGGCTGGACATCCCTGCATTGCAGTATAGTAAGCATAAGAGTTAAAGTGGTCCTGCTTTTGGGGAATCCTGACTTTCAAATGTGGTGTGTGTGTATATGAGTATGTGTTACACATGCATACAATTTTAAACTCAAAAAGAAGTAGATTTATTCATTAGGTGTGAAAAAATTAACTCTTTACAGTAAAAATGCATATCCTTTGGAGAGATTAATGATTTCCTTTCTTTCATACCAGCTCAGACCAGCAGGAGATGTGGCTTCAGTTACCGATGCCCTGTGCATTGCTGTACCCACCGAGAGGCTTGTGTGTGTCAAGGAGAAAAGCACAGACTGGTGGGAGAACGTGCTGTCCTCTTGGCGAGATGTCAAGTGGATCACTAACTTTCGGATGCCCCATCACCTCGACCTGCAGATAGCCGAGATCCTCAGGCCACCACCGGAGAAATGGAACACGGTGTTGCAGTCGCCCATCCCCATGGAGAAGCACATGGTCATTGCCATCTGGAAGTTCCGCACTCCAGACTGCTACTACTCTGTTGCCCAGCAATTCAGCATTGGAACGTCTGTGGTGGGTGCCGTCCTTGTCGAGGTTTGCATAGAGATAGTGGAACTTCTGCTGGACGAGGTGATGCGGTTGGCTTGACCCTGTGGAGGTGATGGAGGGCTTTCAGAGGGAGGGGTTATCAAACTGTATAGGGGTGATCGATGGAAGCCATATTGCCATCACCTGCCCACTTCATAGCAAAGATGACTACTCAAACTGCAAGGGGTTCTTCTCTTTGGTTCTCCAAGCCATAGTGGACCATTCTACCCAGTTCGTGGATGTGCTCGCTAGGTGATCTTGGAAGAACCAGAATGCCTGCATCTTCTGCAGTTCCCTTCCTTGGGAACATGCACACTGGGGATTTTGGACACACCACTGAAACCTGCATTGAGGAGGGTGCTCATATGGCACAAGTGTGCTGCTGACTCCTAAGTGCCCCCGCGCCCCCAAGTGCAAGTGCTTCCAACCCCCAGCCCTCTAAGCGGCTTATCACTATGCCATAACGCCGTTCTTCATGCCCTCCATATGCCCCCCTGCCCTCACATGCAAGTGCACGGCCAGACTGGACTCCCCACCCAGCAGCCTCTAGTTTTGGTGCACCTGTCCCCTCCCTTCCCTTCCAGCCCCCACTCCCCCAAACTTCCCACCTTTCCCAGAATAAGCACAGAAACCATAGGTTGAGAAAAATATAATGACTTTATTAAACAATAAAAACATGAATTAAATTTTGTATTTAACTTAAATTTTATATTAACTTTACTGCAAAATGCTTTTTAAAAAAAAGTCTTTTTAAAAAAAATAAATAATTCTTCCTGCACCTTCCCCTTTCAAGTACATTTTCAGAGGACTCCCCACCCCCTGTTTTTGATGCACCTGCCACTCCCCCCCTTCCCTTTCAATCCCCCGCTATTCAAGACCGCCATACTGCCCCCAGTTCCTCAAACTTCCCACCTTTCCCAAAATTGGAATGGAAACCATGGATTGTGAAAAAAACAACTTTATTAAACAATGGGTGTAAACACACATGACCCAGGACAGGCAGCCCGGGCAGACAGGGTGCAGGCCGGGCAGGAGTGCAAAACTTTGTAAAGCACCAGGTACATTACTGGCGCTATATAAATGTTTGCTAATAATAATAAAACAAACACGTGCCCTGCCAGGCCAACAGCCGCATAGCCCAGGGGCAGGGAGAACAGGTAATGTATTGCCGGCTGGTCCCGCCTCCTCACTGCACTTAGTGCCCTGCCCCCTACCATGATAGTTAGCCATGGCAGCCAATGACGGGAACACGGATGACGTGAAGCTCCAGGGAGGCCTGCTTTGGCCTGATAGGAGTGGACCCTTGCCTGGGCTGTGATCCCGGAGCTCTCTGGGATCACAGCCTGAGCTAGCCAGCAGCATAACCCGGGATACCCCATGTCAAACGTCTGGCAGAGCCTGCACACATGTGTGCAGGTGGGGTCTGTGTACAAACATGCCACAGCAGGTCAATCTGGTCTGTTGTCATGTTTGTTTTTTACCCAATGAAAACATTAATTTAACCTTTATTTAACTATTATTTCACTTTAATTTGACTTTGTTTTGATTGTGAGTGCTTTTAAAAGGACGTGGGGGAGCCCCACACCCCCACATCTGCCCACTTGCAGCCACCCACTCCCATGAGAGAGACCCAGATGGACCCAGGGTTGGGTCTGTTTTAAATGAACCCAGTGGCCAGCGTGGCTACAGGCTGCCCACGCTATAGCGTTGCCAGGGCAACCCCGGCCAAGATCAGGGCTGGGGCAGCTGCCCACCGAGCAGATGGACCCAGGGTTGGGCTGCCTGCTCTGCTGGTGGATGCTCCGGAGCAGTGCTGGCAGAGCCGCCCTGAAGCAGGGACAGCCTCTGCTCTGCCTGAAGAGCTGGCGGCCGCCTTTACATGAATGGTCCACCCGGGGGAGGGGGGAAGACAGCGGGCAGCTGTCCCTGTGAAGACACCCAATAAGCTAGTGCTTTTTAAAAAAATCTCATTTAAAAAAATAAAAAAAAAAAACTTCCTCCGCCTTCTCCTTGTTGCTACAGCTGGACACTCTCACGGGAGTGGGGGCATAATTGCATGGCGGAGGAGGGGGGGGGCACATTCTCCTCATCCCTTCCAAAGCTGGCATTCTAGTAGGAAGATAGGCGTAGAGATACTACTGTTTTGTTTTATTTTTTAAAAAAACTGACCAAACCTTAGGCCATTTGTCTCTAGTTGTATATTTCTGTTTCTTTAGTGTTTGATTTATTTGCCTTTCCCTTGGGGCTTTTCAGTGAAAACCTATCTTAGTAAAGAAGGTTTAAGGGGGTTTGATACAAAAGGTCATTTACTACTATTTGTAAATGCAAAATCATATGACCATCTTGGCTTGGCCTCCCAAGATATGTTTAACGGAGGAGAGATCAGCTGATGGACAAAGTTCATGTATAACAAAGGGAACTCATCAATCATTGTTTCATTCACTTGGATTTCCCCCCACCCCCCTTTTCTGGTAGAACTAGGTCAGTGTGAAATATAATCTGCTTATCACAAGGCCAATGGAAAAGGCAACATGCAGGAACCTTGCCCTTCCCTCTAATGCCCTGAGGCAGGGTTACAGAAGCCAAGGTGAAAGTGTTGAAGTATATCCTCTAGTTACCCTATGGTCACATTCCTGACAGCCACATGATGCGCCTCGCCTCCTTCTCCTCCGTCCACCTGTTGTCCCCCTCCCACCCCACCCCCGGCATGAGTGGGAGCTGGGAATCATGGCGTTTGCCCCACTAGTGCATAAGAGGTCAGCATAGTCGATTTATGACCCCTGATCAGAATGAGATTGGCCTCCTCTTTTAACATTTCAAAAATATAGCTCTTCTATGGCAGTGGTAGAGATGCAAACTAAGATCACGTTGTGTCTCTATCTGACCCACGATAGAATAGCCAAGATAAGCAGATTAATGTCACCATTGTCCTGGAAGGGGTGTGGCAAAGTGGGTAGTGTGTTTCACTGTCTATGGAGTTGTGTCTTGATACAGACTTTATCAAAGTGTGGGCATTTGTTAATGAGGCAACGGGCCTTGTGGTGCCTTTTCGACCGAAGATTGCCCTCCTTAGCCTCTACTCTGAAATCCCCTTGATGGAGGTGCACAGAAAGACATGCACCCAACTGTTTTTGGCATGTTGCAACATAATAGCTCGCAATTGGAAGTCCGATAGGCCCCCCTTGATGTCTGGGAGGTACCAATGGGTTTGGATGGTGATGACCATGGAGAAGGTCCTTGCGGACATAGGGGGAGATTTGGAGAGTTTTTTTGGTGCTTGGTCAAAGTGCTACACGTCTTAAGAATGTGGGATGGGCAGGAGAGCCTGAAGAAAGACTTGTAAGAGGTTTTGAGGTGGGGTTTGAGTTTGTGTTTGTTTTGTTTTGTAAGGTATACTGTGCAGCGGCCTGAATGTTTTGGGGACTATAGTCTAGAGTATTCCAGGCGGTCCAGAGAGATTTTTGTTGATTATGATTTGGTGGTATGGTTGTTTTATACTCAAGGGTTGGAGAGGCTGGGGGGTGGGGGTGGTCGATAATACTATGGAATTTGGAAGACTGAGCCTGTTGTGGGAACAATTTGTATAAGTGTTCCGCGCTGGAATTAGGGACATAAACGTACTTTGTAACCTCCTTTGCTTGTCATGACTGGTTCAACTAAATAAAGTTAAATTGAAAAAAAAAATATATATATAGCTCTGACAATCGAGATCAGTGTTCCATTTGACAAGCCACCCTCATGGTACAGAGACAGGATACAGCATAGCGTGCCTGAAGGAAAGAGCCAGAAAGGACAGAAGTTCAGTCACATAAAACCCCTTCCACAGCATGTACTGCATGTCAGGCATCTCAGCTGGGCAGTCAAAATTGTCTACTTCCATGCTGGAAGTTTCAGATTCTACTTGCCTGGCCCAAGTCTTCTCAGGCTCTCAGGAACGCTTGGGAGTCTCTCAATACCTTTTGGCAGTTCTGCACCCCCTCTTCTTGTCTCAGTTTCCCTAGGCACTGCACTGGTACAATATGCCATGGATTGAAGCATAGGCAGCAGAGAGAAATGGGTTCCATTCAGCCAGGTGGCAAGGAAGGTCATTGTAAATTTCTAGCATTTGCATTGTCCAGATTCCCTTAGATTAAGAGAGAGAGATTTATTTATTTTTATTTTAATCTCCCACATGCCTTTGCCCCATGGCAGTCTGAATATATGATAGGAGGCCAGGTGAGACAGGAATCTTTGATTCTTCTGTTTCTGGGTGGTATAATTCAGCCATGGCCAAGGACAATTTACTGCAAAAAAGCTTTGGATGGATAAATGGAGTGCTGGATTCTGAAACAACTTACACCCAAAGGTGCTAATGACGTCCTTTGCCCTTGTTGAACCCAGGAAAGAGAGATCAGCATAGGCTCTGGGTGCCTTGCCTGCTGGGTTCAGGCCACCAGGAGAATGTTAATTTACTCACTAGCCTCAGTTCCCACTGTTGGGAGGAGAACCTTCAGCCAAGTCGCCTTCCACCACTGCTGGGTGTTGGTAAGTAAGGGAGACTGTCCTCACAAAACTGAGGGGAAAGTTACACCCCTAATTGCAGCTTTACTGGCTGCCTGTATCCATTCCCTCCAGTAGTACCTATTTGGCCAGGACAGTAGCTGTTTTGTGATCTTGTACCACTTCCCCAGAAGTGTAAGTTTAGCAGGAAAAGGGGGTTCATTAGCACCTTGCTAATCCAGTTGGTAGAAAGAGACCCCCCCCTGCCTAGGTTAAAAGTAGCCCTGGCTTCTGTTGTTGTTTATTGTGGAGGAGAGGGGAGGAGAATCTGCACCTTTTTTCACTTTATCAAACAACAAAGAAAGGAGATGGGAGTGAGGGGAGAGATAACACTCAGGCAGAAGGGAGCTGTCAGTCTCTCTTCAGATTACAATGGAATGACAGGTGGAGTGAGTCTTTTCCCCCTAACCAAATTTTAAAGCTGAGATTTCACAGGTGATAAGAACAGCTAATTCCACTCATTTGGCAGAAAGTGTTTACCATGCTTGGGATCAAGATGAAAACTAAAAAAGGTAGGAGTGGTGAAGGTGTGTTTGTGAGACACAATACCTTAGCATGCTGTGGTTCAACATTCTTGGGAAAGAGTGGAGAACCTAATGCTTGCACGCGTGTTTTTTGAGCCTGATGGACGTCTGATTTGGGCAGTTTGTTAAATAAACTGATACTAGCTTTCCTCTGCCTAAGCCTGTCTCTTTGCCTCCTGTTTGAGCCCATGTTCGAGAAGGCAGTTGATGAGATTTCACTTCTAGACAAAGCATATGAGGCTGCTGTTTGGAAGTTGCTTATTTTCTCCTTACTCCTGGCTAGGGTTGCCACCTAGGTATATTTTTCCAGACCACTTATGAAAAATACATGTTGCAGGGCCTGCATTGGTGCCATAGGTGCCAATGCAGGTCCTGCAACATGTATTTTTCATATGTGGTCTGGAAAAATATACCTAGGTGGCAACCTGCTCCTGGCTAGGGCTGGCCCCATGGATTTGCAGGGCCATGTGCAAAGTTTTGGTGCGGGGCCTAATTTGCATATTTTGTTCTCCTACCTAGGCTGCTGCCCCCCAGGTGGGGGGGGGGCAGGCTGGCACGGGGCCATGTGCGACTGCACATGTTGCACATGCCTAGGGCTGGTCCTGCTCGTGGCAGCTCACCAACACTACCTTTTTTGGAACTTGAAGAAAAAAAACCAACACCAAAGCTCAGATACCACACTCTGAAGAGGCTGGCCAGGAAGACTTGTTTGTAGTTTAGTAGAGTAAAGGGAGGAAAAATCGGTAATTTTTTCTTTAAAAAAAGCACTATTTTGGCAGATTTATCCTATTAGATGTTAAAAATCTAGCATTATTTGAGCAAGCTTAGGAAACCCAGAACTTATACATTTTCTTCAAAAGGTGGAAGGATGTTGCAAAAGTGACTTATAAAGTTCTCATTTTTATTTATATACATTTACATTTTTATTTAAACAAAGTGGTGTTAGTCACCAAACCGAAAGCATTCTAAAGCAGAGGTTCCCAAGCTTTCTATCTGCAATGATTCCATTTTGAGATTTAAATATAATTCTGTAAGTCGAAGACACACAAAACATACATGACTGCATCTGCTTTGGGTCCAGGTCCATTAGTTTGGGAACTCTTGTTCTAGAGAAGAGGCAACTATTTTGTGGAATCTGGGAATTGTCACAAACTCGACAGTGAAAGACAAAAAGATTCTGATTGTCTTTGCCATTTGACAGACAGAAACATGAAGAAGAAACAGGAGTAGAAGGCAGTGAAGTATCAATAACTTTGCTACGAAATGAAATGATGATGGAAAACTGCAGCAACTAACAGGAATGAGTAGCTCAGTAATGCACAGGGAACACAAGTCATCCTAATCAGTGGCCTCCAGAAAGTGGTGCTTGTATTCACTGGGTGTTTTTAAACGAGCAAGGCTTGAGCCTTGAGTGCGTCACGACCACGCACTCAAGATGCGTCGGGAGGGCTTCAAACAAGTGGCTCCCAGCATGACTGCCCCGGCCGTGGAAGTGGCCACCCTGGCCTGCATGAGGCACTCCGAATTTTTTAGTGGTGCTCCATGCAGATCCTGGATGGCTGGTGCCTGGGTCACGGGAGCATGCCTCCCCAGACGCCAACTTCAAACGAGCAGTTGGATGCATGGACGGAGAGGGGGCCATGCGTGGATGCGTCTCATTTAAAAACACCTACTGAAAGAATCCTAAGAAAATTAAAAAATAGTCAAGAGATTCTAAGTAATCTAGAGAGTCTGCATCTAAATCTGGAGTGGCCAAACTTACCATGGTAGTATACAGATGGGATTTGTTGATCTTTTTTTTTTTTTCCTTCCAGGGGGCTGGGAACAGTAGCTTTTTCTTACCACTGTATAATTTTAGTTTTATTGCGAGCGCCATTATGGTATTGGTTTAAAAAATATTCCTTCTAATGCAATACTGAGGGATGAGAATAATAACAATAATACTTAGCACCTTTGTAGCACTTTTCATTTGAGCATTTCAAAGTACTTTACAAACATTAGGGTTTAATTCTCGGTGCTGCTGTCACCTTCAGTCCCACTGAGGTGGTGTGTTTATATCCATCTCCTTTTCCTTCTTCACTCCTGAGGTCAGGAATAGAGTTCCTAACACTCTGGATTTCATCTGAAGCTTTTGGGTTTCAGCATATGAGCTTGGTTTTTGGGTTGGTACCCACAGTAGTCCTAGAACCCAGTCATTCCACCAGACTAGTAGAAGAATGAATTTGCAAGCCATTTAATAAAGTACATTTCCCCAAGTACATGGTTATTACAGAAACACCTACATCCAATGAGAAAATCTACAGTATCCAACAGCTTTCTCATATTTTCATTCATGCCAGAGTACCTTCCTGCTGTTATTATATAATGGGTATTTTCACATGGATGTGGGGGTGCACAACCCTGGATCAAATCTGCAGGTGCAACCCCGCATCTGCCTGCCTGCAGCCATGCCTGGATCCATTTTAAACAGACCTGTTGGCTGCTAGGGCCGTCGGTCTGCCCACGCGGTGCCCTTCCCTCGCCTGAGCGTGGGGGTGCAGCGGCTGCCCACCAAGCAGACGGATGGCAGCCTCACTTCCAGCTAGTGCCCTGAGGTTGGACTGCCTGATCTGCTGGTGGTGCTCCAGGATGTTCCACAGTTCCACAGCACCGCCAGTGGGGCAGCCTCGGAGCAGGGGCAGCCTTTGCCCCACCTGCACACCTGGCAGGCCTCCTTTAAATGGTTGGCCTGCCCGGGGGTGAGAGGGGGCAAAGGCAGGGCAGCTGTCTGTATGAAGACACCCAATGAGACACCTTTCTTTTTTCTAGGAGTTATAGAATTGTTTATGCAGAGGATGGCTTTATGACCAAGAAAACAAGTAACCTAACTTGGGGCATTTAGACGCTAGCAAGGCATACACACAATAATTTCACATTTTGTTTAGTGCTAGGTTAATATAGTTGGAGCTTGCTTCCCAAGGAGGAGTTTGGACACCAGTATACTTACAAATATACATTTAGGGCCAGATCCTGTTCTCCTTGGAGAAAATGGGAGCTTAGTCCAATGGGACCAGGGTCGCACACCTAGGATGAAATCCTGGCCCCAGTGAAGTCAACGAGAACCAGGATTTCACCCATATTATATTATACTCTCAATATTGGAACTGCAAATATTATTCCGTCAAAGAACTTGGGCAGTACAATCCACTGGCTGTTCAGCGTCAGTAGTAGCCCTTAGCACCAGTGCAAGTCCCATTCACCTTGCTAGAGACTTGTGCCAATGCTAAAGGCTTGGGGATTGTATCTGGAATTGCCTTGCAGTGGGACGGCAGTTACAGTATCAGCCTTCGTCTATCTCTTGTTTATAACCAATAAACGTGTGTAATATAGAGCCCAATGGCAGCATACAAATATTCCTGGTTAAGTGGGAATTCCTGCCACCATAAGAAAGGACGGCTAGCATTCTTGCAGAGATCAGTAAATTACAGTAATTAAAAACACTAATCTTTAGTTTGGCTTGTAGCTAACTATGGCTGTAACAGCTGAACTGGGAAAGCTCAGGCTAAGCATAGGTTGAAATCTTTTATGATGTGGGGCCATTGGCATCTGCTCTGCGTATCATTGTGGGAACATAAGGACAGCAAGTGGGCGGTTCAACAGCTGGGGATGGGAATGGGGGGAAACCTTCATTTGATGGATGTAGCCGAGGAAACGGTGGTATTTGGGCACGTTGTTTGCCATTTGGCGCGACTGCTTCATAGCATATTAACTTACATCAAATCCCCCCTGCCCAACCCTGACACAAAACACAATTACACACTTATGCATACATACTCCCAGTCTCATAAACACATGGAAGGAACTGGATGAGGGAGATTTTCCTACAAGGTCGTTACGATGGATTAGCAAATTCAGATTTTTAGACAGAGTGGCATAAAGACAAGAGAAAGGCATCAACAGAGAACTGGCAATCTTAGAAGTTAGCAGACAAAGGTAGTGCTAAAGGTCTAGGGGAGAGTTGCATGCCATGCCATAATGATTATGGGCCATAATCAACCTTGTTGACATCAGAATTGTTTGGTCTGACATAGTTCTAAACTTGGCACTAATGGTAGGATATTTTAGAACCCTTTCTGTTGTGATATTGGAAGAAGAATAGG
Organism: Sphenodon punctatus; assembly: GCA_003113815.1. Classification (NCBI taxonomy): domain Eukaryota; kingdom Metazoa; phylum Chordata; class Lepidosauria; order Sphenodontia; family Sphenodontidae; genus Sphenodon; species Sphenodon punctatus. The sequence goes on from QEPC01010928.1 coordinate 793,337, forward strand.
ACTAGATGACCTAAGAACTCTTTCTGAATGCTGCAACTGTAATTCCAGTTGGGTTTTTATCTATCAGTAAGGCAGGAATTAGTTCTGATCTCTCTTAAAATAAGCACACGTTTCTGTATAGGAAGGAATAGACAATACACTCACAGTTTGCATTGTCCTTACAAGAGCTGAATCAATAGCATTTTGTCTAAGTGGTATCTCTAGGCCATTTCCCTGAGGAAGGCCAGTGATGGGCCAGAGTCCAGGATCCTCTTAAAGATACAGAGGCTTGATTTTTCTGAAACCCGCATATGTGAATGCACATGCAAAAATGCCTACCCACCTGTTAGATGCAAGGTTGGATATCTGTGTGTGTGAGAAGATAATTGATTTAATTCACAGTCGTCCGCAGTTGTACACACAGTGTAGAAAATCAGTGTTTGTTCCATGATCTGACACAGTTGTTTCACTTGATTCAGTATAGAATCCATAGAAATAAATCACAGGGTTTACGCCCATGGAATGGAACCTTCTTCCTCTTTGAACCATTGTCACTGTATGGTCTGTGGATTGTTTTACCACCCTAATAGCCTCCATGTTGGAAAGCATGTGATGATAGGCCATAAGAAGAATAAAGATAATAGGGGGAAATGTAGTTAAGCATCCCTAATGTACGAGGAACTTAAATCACAGACAATATGGTTACTTAGTTATTACAGAAGCAAAATTATGCCACAGATTAGCTTGTGCTATAGCAGCAGCTGACACAAACTGCATTACTTTCAAATATTATTTTTGCCATTACAGATTAGAAACTGATGGGAAGATATGTAATTCGGGTTAGCTTCACTGGATATTTTCAGACGGACACAGGGCTGCTCACCCCCAGAGTTGCTCCTGGGGTGTACCCCCACATCTGCCACTCCAGCCCTGCATGGGTCAGATTCAGACGGTCCCGATGGATTCCCCAGTCTGTGGACCGCCCACACAGCACCTGGCGCCCACAACTCTATCATGTTGTCTGGGGCAATGGCTGATGGGAAGCGGAGCTGCAGCGTGGGTTCATGCTTCAGACAGACAGCTGCCCCGGGTTTGGCCAGCCCACTCCCCTGGCGGTACTCTGCGATGTTTTGGAGCGCTGCTGGCAGGGCTGCCCCGAGCAGGCACAGCTTGCTCTGCTCTGACATCTGGCGACAGGTGTGTGTGTGTGGTGCCTTTAGATGGACAAGCCACCCAGGGGTGAAGCGGGCTGACGAGGCCAGCACTAGGGCAGCCCGTCTACCTGCTTTTTCTGCCCAATATGATTAGAAGTCATCCCTGCTTCTTCATATGTAGGAAAGGCTCCATCTAGCAAACTGCTTAGTAGCTTCTAAAGCTGCTGAACACCCCCAACTAATTGGGAATAGAAGGTGCTCAGCACATTGCAAAACTAAGCCTTAGATGCTCCCAAATGCAAATNTATTTTCAGACGGACACAGGGCTGCTCACCCCCAGAGTTGCTCCTGGGGTGTACCCCCACATCTGCCACTCCAGCCCTGCATGGGTCAGATTCAGACGGTCCCGATGGATTCCCCAGTCTGTGGACCGCCCACACAGCACCTGGCGCCCACAACTCTATCATGTTGTCTGGGGCAATGGCTGATGGGAAGCGGAGCTGCAGCGTGGGTTCATGCTTCAGACAGACAGCTGCCCCGGGTTTGGCCAGCCCACTCCCCTGGCGGTACTCTGCGATGTTTTGGAGCGCTGCTGGCAGGGCTGCCCCGAGCAGGCACAGCTTGCTCTGCTCTGACATCTGGCGACAGGTGTGTGTGTGTGGTGCCTTTAGATGGACAAGCCACCCAGGGGTGAAGCGGGCTGACGAGGCCAGCACTAGGGCAGCCCGTCTACCTGCTTTTTCTGCCCAATATGATTAGAAGTCATCCCTGCTTCTTCATATGTAGGAAAGGCTCCATCTAGCAAACTGCTTAGTAGCTTCTAAAGCTGCTGAACACCCCCAACTAATTGGGAATAGAAGGTGCTCAGCACATTGCAAAACTAAGCCTTAGATGCTCCCAAATGCAAATGTGTTTTGTGCAGAACCCATTCAAGTTTGGACCCAGGCTGGATCTCAGCAAACTTGTGTCTCGTTCTAAATTAAAGTTTTCTTCAACTTTTCACCGAGGTATTACTTTGTATGTTATATAAATGATAGATGTGCTCTAATTCAGCAAGGTGTGATTCTGTTCCAGCTATATTCAGTAGCACAAAATAGCTAGAGGAAATGAAGGCAGACACTGAAAAGAGCTAAAAGAGCAAAAGGGGTGGGGGGGTGGGGGAACTGTTGAGCATATTTATACTGTTAGAAAGAATCCACCCTAATTTCATGCTTTAGTTTTAACCAAAGCCATTAACTTAATGTGTATTTTTTCCACAATTTATGCAATGATATTTCTCTCCTGTCTTGGAACTTCTTTATAAATCTAGCTTTTGAAGTTTCTCAAACTTGTTTTATTACAGAAGCCTTTTTAAAACTAAAGACTCTTTAGGAATGCAGGAAAATATTTGTTTTGAAGTTCAGCTTTCACCTTCCGTGCTTACCTTGGCTAATTCGGACTACTTAATCCAGTCCACTAAGTTCTAGGTTACTGGATTTTGTCTCAACCTCTCAAGCTTGTAGGTTCAAAACCAGGTCTTTTCCAGTTCCTTTTCTTCAGTCCTTGTTCGAAGGTGGTTGTGCTTGATGTAGTTTTGGCTCAGGTTTAATTATGGCTTCTAAATTCTCTCTCTGACAAAGAATAGTTGAAACCACAGAACCATGTCAGCGACTCACTAACGGAGCAGGGACTTGGAGACACACAGTGGAAAACAAAAATCTAATTTGTGTGAACCTGGAAAGCATTAAAGGTAAATGTGATTGTCACAAACACTGAAGTTTTTAAATGGTTTCTTTTATGGAACAGCTGCACTTTTAAAAAGTGGAGGCGGGGGCCTAGCACGTAAGGGGGGTTGATGAAGGTGACATTTTGGTTCTCCAGGAATAATGCTGGCATGAGAGCAGCCCATTAGTTTAGTGCCCACTGGGAAGTTCTAAAGCTTTGTGATGGTTTCCAATAAAGGGGGAAAGATCTCCTCCTTGGAGTTGTGTGCTCAGGCATTTGCCACTCTGAAGACCTCACATCAGATCTTCTCTTCCTTCACCCTTTCTCCTTTGATGTCTCCTCTAGTTGCCCCTAATGGTGCTGTGCTGTGTCTCCATTACTTATTATTTGTATTATAGTACTGCCCAAAGGCACTAGTCATTATCATGGTCTTCTTTTTCTAGGCACTGCACAAATCAATTCAGGAAAAAACACATTGACTGCACCGAAGATTGTACAGCCTCTTCCACGCAGGCAAGTGGGGCCCAGGGAAAAGATAAAACTCAGGGCTCCTTGTGGCCCACCCATAGCCCTGCTCCCTCGGATGCATCCTTATTTATTTATTTGGATTTTTTAATCCCACCGTATCCCTTAGGCTTAAGGTGGCTTACAATTTGTTAATTTATTAACTGTAACATTAACAACTAAGTAATTAATTCAACTGTTAATCCTCACAACCACCCTGTGAGGTAGGTTAGGCGGAAAGATCTGTGACTGGCCCAAGGTCACCCAGTGAGTTCATGGTTAAGGTGAGAGACTTAAATCGGGGGCCTTCCCCTACCTCCCAGTCCAAGTACTGCACTCTTAACCACTATACCACACTGGCTCTCATAGGGTCCTTTCATGGGGCCCTAGAGGTGGTAATGCTTGAGACCCTGTTGGAATAAAGTGGGATACATGGGGGTGAAAATGGGGGGGTGGGGTGCTGTGGGGCCTCTGGAAGTGGATAGGCCTGTGGTAAGGCCGATACTGCATGCAGGTTTTCATAGATAAAGTCTTAGGGCGGTTTTAGACGAGACGCAAATGGCGGCTGAGCCCTTTATCAGCCGCCATTGTTGCCGTTCATCTAAAACTCCGGCGCGCGTGAACCCCGGATCTCTGCCGCGTGAAGCCGGCCCGGCGATCCTGCCCCTGTCAAGGCGGATCGCCGCTGTGCCGGCTTCACGCCGCACTTCTGGGTTCTTTGCCCGAGTGCACATGCGCACAACACTCCACACCGTGTCTGATGCTTTTCTGAACATCAGACACAGCGTTGAGAGGAAGGTGGGTGCCCGAAGCCGGCACTGAACGATCCCGCTTGTGAGCGGGATCATCTAAAATCGCCCTTAGTGGTTCTGAGCTCTACAAGCAGGGCCCTGTGAATTCTGTGCTGCTGTGATTGCAGCTGTTTTGCTGTAATTTGACATGTGGCCAGATTCTGTCAGCAAGTGCCTCTGGAAGTGCAGAATTACAGTCTGAGTGGAGTACAGTGTAAGCTAGCCAGTAGGATGCTAGAATTGTGAGTTATTAGTGTATATTTCAGGGTTGTCTGACTGCTTGCACAGTTGCCAAAGGGGAGTAGCCCACAAACCCTTGCTGGAGACAGAGCCACAAAATATATTCTTTATTATTTTGTTTATTTTTGGAATTCCCTTTCCCTGGAGGTTTGTTTAAGCCTGAGCCTGCTCATCTTCCAGAGGCAATGGAAGACTTTTCTATCTGGTCAGGTACTTGGGAGGTGGGGATTCCTTGTGGCCCACCCATAGCCCTGCTCCCTTGGATGCATCCTTATTTATTTATTTGTATGTATGTATGTATGTATGTGTGTGTGTGTGTGTGTATATATATATATGAATTATAAAGAGAAAATGACTATAAACAGACTGTTTTGTTGCTCACCTCCACCTTGAGCCCTTGTGATAGAGTGGGATAAAAATTAAAATAAATAAACAAACAAAATAAGTTGACCTTCTTTGAATTATTTTGTAATTGTTTTTAAGTGATAAGATGCCCCAGATTGATGGCATAACATGCTGGAAAGCTCATTTACATCTGGTATTGGTATAATTTAGTACATTTGCCCAGTTTTTTCACTTGCAGAGTCTGAATTTGCTGGTTGCAGAATTTGGATTTATTTATTTTGCAGAATTCATGGGGCCCTGTGTATGATTTGGCTGTATATTGGTTTCTATTCCATCTGTCATTGGACACCACACTTTCTCTCATCTAGTAGTTACCTCTTTTGTCTTTTGAAAACTGTTCTGCATGAGTCTCTGATTTTTTGATATTTCTCCTTTGCATCCCTTTGACTCTGAGTATAATAATGTCTTTCATGCATATCAGCTCACTCACTCCTTTTTCACTTTCCTAGGGTGTGATGTCGTGGTCAACTCTTCTGGGTTAATAACTCAACAGATTTTAACCACTGTGTTGTTTTCATCATCAGGGTGATTAAAGTGTGGTGGAATAGGGGATTTGTACTACTCACCAGAAGTATGGTTCAAACTGATGTTAGTTAGTCTGGAATAACTAACACTGACTGAGGAAGCTCATGAGAACACACCTTAGAAAGTAATATATGACATTCCCAAATCAATTCTGTTTTTCTGTCACCCTGCTGGAGCTGAAACTTAAGGTCAAACTTTTGAAACTTGGGTGCCTAAAGATAGACACACAAATCCACATTTAGAAGTCTGCCAGATTTTTGTATGGGCTGAGTGCCTGCAGTGCCCATTCAGCGTGAAATGTAGGTGATGAGCACTTCTGAAAATCAGCTCTCTTACTTAGGACCTTAAATATAGATGTTGATGCCTAACTTTAGCTACCCAGATTTGACAATGCTGATTTAAGACATTTACCTCAGGTATGAGTTTCTCCTTGCAGTATGCCATGGAGTGAGATTTCAGAGGGCTTGAATTCTCAAAGGAGTGTTGTTTTTTTAACAATTCAGCCAATTTTGTTTACCATTTGCCTCTGGCTGCTTCAGCTCCTTGAAGGACTTGATGTGGAGACTCTCTTAGTTCTATCCTAGAAACTTTGCACTTAGGAGAAAAGCGGTCCACTCCTTATTGTTATTGTGCTTGCTAAATTGATGTAACACGTGTATAATGAGAAATAAAGATGTGCCAACCCAGATAAATGGTTCAGAATGAATTTACTAAACAATTGTAACAATACGTAAAAGTAGGTAAGAAGAGGCCTTTATTAATATGGTGATTATTATGAGGATACTCCTCCAAGAAAAGTAGGCAAATAAAAGATATCATCTCAACTATTTGTCTCTTGTCTCTCCTGCGTGCAGAACTAATATAATAGCCACCCCATAAGGAACTGTGAGAAGATTTCTATCTTCTAGAAAGCCAATGTATAGCCAAGTGGATAAAGTGCTGGACTCAGAGTTGGGAGAAATCAGTAAGTCCCACAGTTTCCCCTCTGCAAAACGGGAATAACAACGACCTACCTCACAGGGCTGTTGTGAAGGTGAATTAGATAAGGGCTGTAAAATTCCATCCTGAGCCTCTGGGATAGAGTTGGTTATCAATCTAAAGAAAGTAATTAAGTATTTTCAAATAGTCAATGAATTTTCTTGCACTTTTATTCAGCTCTTAGGACTAAGGGTAAAGCAGCATGAGACAGTGATGAGGCTACCACACCTTGGGTAGCTTTACCCCATTCTGGTCAGCCAGGCCAAGTGGTGCAGTGCACCATGGGGCTGATATCTGCCTGATATTTTCCCTGACTCAGGGTTTGGGGACAGCCGGCTGCTACGTGATGTGTTCTTGGAAAAATTCTAAGGGCGCACCGCAGAGCAGCCTTGCCCACCAAGGCTGCCCAAGGCGGGGCAACTTGTGTGTCTGGGCCGCACTTGCCGTACAATGCAGGCAGCACCACTGCAGGGCCTTGAGCGGCAGGTGGGATATTGGTCGGGCTAGGGGAGGGAGGCAGGGCAGGGCCAGGCGGCTGCTCGTATGGCCAGCACTGCAGCCCACCTCAACCATGGTGGCAGTTCTGGCAGCAACTGGCCCAACTGGCTTCCTTGCGTCCATCTGCCCAGCTCCTCACGCTTGCCCTGCAGTGTGACTGCTGCACTTATACACCGTGGGGCCATGTGGAAATTGGGTCCTTACAGGTCATGTGGCTGCGCCCTAAATGGGTAGTTCTCTAAATGAGAGTGATAAGACAAAATGAAAAGGATACCTTTTGTTGGTCCAACTCCTATTGGTAAGAGTGTGCAAACTTTCAATATTCACAGAGCTCTTCCTCGGGCAACAATGAAGATCAGAGCGAGCTAAATGCATACTCTAGACAGCCAGTAGTTTCCAGATGAAACAAAGTACTAGCTTTCAGATGCTAATCCCCCTGCAGTCATCGGGGGATGCCCTCCTTGTGGTCCCCCAACTTTTCCGGGTGGGGGGGCCACACAGGGGAGGGCGTACTCGGTGGCTGCACCGAGGCTGTAGAACTCCCTTCCGGTGGAGGTGTGTCTGGCCCCGGACCTTCCTTCCTTTCATAAAAGCTGTAAGACCTGGCTGTTCCACCAGGCGTCTGGCGGGGGAGATGGGTAGGGGGTGGAAGGACTGGGATGGAGGTATAATAATATGTTTGATAGTTTTATGATTTTAATTGTCAATGTATACTGTTGTGATCTGCCCCAAGCTGCCTGTGGCAGGAGGGGTGGGATACCAAATGCTTTTAATAAATAAATAAATAAATAAATAATAATCATACACAGCCTGGATTTAGCTCAATTACAGTTCTAGGCTTCCTTATTTTTGCCCAAGGAAGAGCTCAGTGAAGCTTGAAAGATTGTACACACATTCACTAACAGGAGTTGGTCCAATACAACGTATCATCTTAATTTCTTTGCTTCTTTTCTCTTCCATATTTGGGGCCAATGCAGCAACCATACTCTAGACTAGTCCTCAAGAAGTGGTATCTGAGTTTTATTGGCTAACTGCTTAGGAAAGCTGTGTGGAATTGGTTTTGCCATCTGATGACTGGTTGTTGAAAGCTTTTCATTAGTAAATGCAAAATTGTAAAATGGGTTTTCTACAAACATTTGTGTTAGAAAAATCTAGTTGTTCAAATGTCGATGGGAAATATACCTTACATGGGGTTGGGCATAGATAGATCGATCTAAAAACTGAAGTCAATATTCATGGAATTTTAGATTGTTTGTTTGTTTTAAAACAGGAGGTGGGATGGGGGCAGGAGGGAGAGAAGGGCAGGAAAAATCCTGCATTTATTTTTCATTTAGAGATATTGTTTCCTATCCTGAGATGCAGACAAAGTCATTCAGGTGATATTTCATCTTTACCCCCCCGTCCACTACCCACCTCCAAACTGTCCCCTCAACCCCCCCGTCCACCTCCCACCCTCCAAACTGTCCCCTCAACCCCCAGTCC
>QEPC01010928.1:802443-813821 GCA_003113815.1 Sphenodon punctatus
CCCTCCAAACTGTCCCCTCAACCCCCCAGTCCACATCCCACCCTCCAAACTGTCCCCCCAACCCCTGTTCCGCTTCCCATGCGCCAAACTCTTCACAACCCCTCCCACAACTTCCTAACCCCCCACCCCTCCTTGCGACCCCCCCAACTTCCCAACCCCTAATCCCACCTCCAGACCCTGCCCTTCCTCATGACCCCATCCCACAACTTCCCAACCCCTAACCTGACCTCAGAAACCCCGTACCTCCTCGCAACCCCCCTCACAACTTCCCTAACCTGACCCCCGCACCTCCGTCCCTCCTCGCGACCCCCCCCAACTTCCTAACCACTAACCCGACCCTTAACCTGACCCCATAACCCATTCCCAAACATTCTGTGCATGGCATGCCCTCATCTCTGTTCTCTTATCCTGACCATAGTTTTCCAGTACTTGGGGACGGGGGAAGAAACTGAATCCAGTTACTATACATACTTACTCTTCTTACTACCACTAACTAAGCTATCACATTATTTCTTTCCAGGACATTTATTTATTATCATAAGTAACCTAAGAAATTTTTTTCAAAGTGCCTTAACTCTGTCCTTCACATATAGAAATTATATACAGTTTATATAATGAAACGTTCACAATGTAAGTGTAGACAACTTCATACAATTGGTTGTATACAAAGCACTGCTGCACAAAAGGACAGAGTTATGGCACTTTGAAAAAAATTTCGTAGGCAACTTATGATAATAATTAAATGTCCTGGAAAGGAATAATGTAATAGTTTAGTTAGTGGTAAATAGAAAGAAGAGTAAGTATGAATGGTAATAAATTAAGTACATATCTTCCCTGAATGTTGATGGTAAATTATGGAATATAGATAGAAAATCTGGAAATAATTTCCATGCATTTTGGCATTACATTTTTATTGTAATGCATCTTAAATGTTTTTTAATTGGAATTTTAATTAATTTTCATGTTTTTTGGAGTTTAAGTTAGGGGGAAATGTATTTTGTGAAATGGTTTTGAAAAGGAAAGTGTTTTGTGTTGGAAACAGTTGTGCCTTTAACGTTTTTTGAAACCTTTAGTTTTTTTGTTTTAGATAATCTTTTATTGGATCAACTACTGTTCGTGAGAGTATGCAAGGTTTCAGGGCCCTCCGTGCTCTTCCCAGGCATGTAAAAAGTCAGAACAATAAACCAGACAAATGCAAAACAGATAGATCACTTTGGGGGGCGGGGGGGGAGTGCTGTTAGAAAAAAATGTCACTGGAATTTCCAACATTTAAATACAATGCAATGTGAGGGGAAAAATTATAGCAAAATAAACGTAGGCTAGGATCAAATACTGGAGAGGGAACTGGAGGAAAAGAGTTTGAAGAGGCAGAGGTAACGCTTTGAAACATTTAAATACTATGTAGAGAACCTATCAGGTAAAAGGGTAAGTAACCGGCTGTCTATCAAGGATAAGCTCAACAGCTGATAAGTGAGGAAGCCTTCAATGATCAACAGTTAACTAGAGAATCCCAAGTGCTCTCTCCTCAAGCTCTGTCTGTGGGCAGCAGCTTAGATTCCTACTCAGCTGTTGAGAGGGGAGCATGGAGTGCTTCCTGCCTTTACCACTTGGAAGGCTTGTGTAAGACTTTCTGTTCAGCAGCCTAAAAAGGAATCTTCCCTGTTCATCAGCTATTGAGCAGCGATGCCTGCAGTTCTTTCAAGCAAGGAAGGAAGCACTGGGGGTTTCCAAATCCCAGCTCTACAGCTGATGAATGTGCATTGTGGTCTGAGTGTGGACTACTATTGCTTCCTAGACCTGTCAAGTCTCCTGCACTGAATGAGAGACTATCCCATTTGCTTTGTTTATCCTACTTTCCCACTGTGGAGGCAGTTATCTCCTGCCTATTTGTGTACATGCCTGTCCCACACATCATTCAAAAATGTTAATGGGCTGCTGGCTGACTGAGAGCTCTGAGCAAGCTGCAAGCAGTAAAAGGAGCTGCGGACCTGTGGCTGGGAACTTTTTTAGAATCCCCACAATCTACCAAGCTGCCTAAGAGAGAGACAATCATCATGATCATCATCCCCAATATTGGCAGCTGAGCATTCTGAGCTAGAGAACTAAGAATTGCTCCTTCATTTTTCTTTAAAGAAACTGACAGAGAGGAGTCACAAGTGTGCAATGCAGACTAGTACCAGGGCTCCTGGCATGACAAAAACAAAGCTTAGCACTCAGTCATACTGCTACTGCTTGTTGTGCCTGTAGCACCCTTACAAACAGCTGGTTAGCTTATTGACCAATATGCAGAGTCCTTTTTGAGTAGCTGACTTAAAAGCACTAGTCAGCTCTGAGAGTAGAACTTAGAAAAGCTGGTTGGCAGGTTAAGAATTCAAACCTAGCCCTTGTAATGGGCTACGGTTGAAATTTCTTTCTCTTTTTCTTTTTAAAACAATAACAACAACAACAAATCCAGCCCAGTCTCAATACACTGGGCTATGAAAGAATCCACACACACTCATCTCTCAGAGAATCTACACAGGAGATTACGTGTCTGGAGTGTGGGAAAAGCATAACAGTTAAAGAGAGGAACGTGTGCATAATGCAGTTCCATTTGGTGAGGTGAAGTATGTGGGGGGTGTAGCCCCCAGCAATTGCGGGTGGTACTGTGATATGGCTTTGAAATAAAGGGTGCTTATATACGAATGGCACTCACGGCTCGGCTCTGCCTCACACATGGCATGGGCAGCCCACCTGTGTAAACACGGGCAGCTAGATGTGCAGGCAGAGCAGATCTCCAGCCCTGCTAGTGATGCTCTGGGACATCCTGGAGCGCCACCAGCAGAGCAGGCTGCGCAAACTTGGGGCACCAGCCAGAGGCGGAGCTGCTGTCTCTCTGAGATGGCTGCCATAGCCAGGCAGTGCTACAGAGCTGTGGGTGGCAGGCAGCCTAGAGCCTTAGGTGATCCACCCGCAGCTCAATGGTGTGAGGAGGATTGCGGGCTATGGCAGCTGCCGGGTCCATATAAACCCAGCGCAGGCGGGGCTGCATGTGGGCAGATGCAGGGGTGCACCCCCAGAGCAGGTCTGAGGGTGCCCACCCCTGGGTCTATCTGAATACACCCAATGACTAGAAGGACAAGAGTTTCAAATCTAGTTTATGAAAGAAGTTATTATATGGATGTGTGATTCATTCCATTTTTTAGATTTTTAAAAAAAGGTTTAATTTTTTTTAGCCTGAAAATTAGGTAATAGGTTATTTTGAATTTACACATAAATGTTGTATAAATGTACACAAATGAATATATGTATATTTTATACAAGGATGCCCCACATGGTGGGAGCTGAAAATCTCCCTCTTGCCAATTCTTCCCCCTTGGCAGTTCTGGCTTCCCCAGTGAATGGATGATCAATGAAGAGCCAGGGGTGGTCTTGCAGTGCTGTACAGCCCCTTGGGCGGTGACTAGCTTGAAGGAGGGTCGCTTCTGCAATGTGCAATGAACACGCAAGCAAATGAACATGTGCATCGCCAGCCACCGGAGTTTCTGCGACATCATGTGCGTATGGCACAATGGCTGGACATGTGGATTGTGTAATATATGGAAAACACCATTAGGAGGCAGCAAATGGCTTCTGCCTCCCTCATCTAGCTCTACAACTGGGCCTACCTCTCTCTCCCAAGTGAGCCCTCTCTGACATCAGGATGTCCATACTGGGAGTCCTCTACTGGCTGGATGTTGAACTTGGAGCACCCTTCTTATTCCCGTCTTACAGATCACACAGAGAGGTAAGTAAAGGTGCATACACATGAGTCTCTTCTCCCAAGTTTTTCATGTACTGTGGATGATAATTATTGTGTCATCATTTTCCCCATGTTGCTTCCCTGGCTGTCAATGGGTGTTTTTAGACACACATTTCTCCTGGATGTTGGCTGTAACATCCAGAACTTTCTGCGTGTCTAAATCATTCATCCAGATCTTTGAACTTCTGCGTGAAACTTCTCCCAGAACTTTTGTGTGTAGAGTTCTCCTGGTAAACTGCTTTGCGTCAGGCAGCTGTGGCCACTTGGTTTCTATGGCAGCCTGTCACGTTTACAGCTGCGGCTACTTTAGGCTGCCTCAGGGCAGTGTTTGTGTGAAGAATGCATCCAGGAACTGCCTCAGGGCAGTGTGTGTGGGGAAAATGAATCCGGAACTTACTTGTGGACTTGTAAATCCAGAAGATTGAAACATCCGGAACTTCAAGGTGTGTGTAAAAATGCCCAATGTTGCTTTTCCCACTTTCAGTTTTACTGCATGTACTGCTGCAGTTGCTGCCAGCAATCCCATCATGCTGCATTGTCTGGTTTTGCATGGTGTATTGTGAGACTGAAAGCGGGAAGTGTCTCTTTCCATGTTATTATGAGAAATAACACAATTGCTAAACTTGGTTTACGCCCTGACACTTGTGGATCTGTGTATCATACGTGAAGCATCCAATCTATTCACACAACTAAAAAAATGTCTCCAGGGGAAACAAGTTTTGACCTTTCGTTTGACTTTGTTTGACCTTTTGTTTGACTGTTCTCACAACAGGTTAATTGTGCCCTAACTTGTCCACTGGCACAATTTGGGGTTGTCTTGCTAGGCATCCAGGATTGTCCTGGACAATACAGGCATGGTGTCGTTTCCCATTCCTGTACCGTCCAAGACAATCCTGGCAGTCCTACACAAAGAGCTGGGATTAGAATTAAGGACAACCTACCACTCAGTCCATTGCCCTTCTAGACCACACTGCTACTCACACTGCCAACTCTTCCAGTCAGGAACCTGCCCTGTTTGGATTTGCGGTTAACACCACAAACAACTACAAGTAGTTCATGGATGTTATTAATACATCCTTTTCCCCCCATGCTAAAGAGACAATGCCACATAATGAGAGGATAGAGAAAGGTACATTTGCTTTTGAAATTCATGCCCTCCTCTCCCGTCCTGGTGGTCTCTTCCTTGCACGTCCATTGCCTCATTTTAGTACAGCTAGTGTGAGAGGAAAATGTAGCTACAAGCTGTCAGTATAATGGCGGCTCTTAAAAAATTAGTCCTAATTAAGGAGTAGCCTCCATGATTTGTGGTCTTGTATGCTGGAGTGCAGGCCAAGGCTGTCTGATTTCATTTCTGTAAAAGAATGTAACTCCAGTCTCTTGCCAGTTTATACCATTCCCCATGCCGGGCAATAGATAATTTCTCATGGTCCCAGAGCTTTCAACAATACTCCATTATGTTTCATGACTCATAAAATGGGCTGTTGCCCATGGAAAGCCATGTGTCTCAGGGCAGGCAGTACAGCTCCCTGCAGTATGTTTGGACTGATTTCATAGCCTTCCAACCTAGCATGGTTTATTATTCTCATGCCTCGCTCGCTGTTCTCATTGTTGCAGAGACCCTATTGCAACAGGAGTGGAAATAAAATTAAAGGCCCTGATGTGTTTCAGTGGGGAATGAAATGCACGATATACTGTACCACAAGCAAACGGGAAATCAACATCAAACAAAGAATAGAATAAAATGTAGATTTAAAATCTCCTGGAGATAAGCAGCCCCTACAAACTGTTGAGGCAGCAGAAAGATAAGAGACTATTATCAGATCCTATAGGGTTAAAGTACTTATTACTGGCTCATTAATGTGCTTTGCTCTTCCTGTGATGGCTATTACATGTCTCTTTATACACAATTAGAATAAAGGACAAGAAAATTATCTTAGGATCTTGCAGTTGTCATTAAAGTGGTTAATTCCATTGAAACAAACGTTCCTCACATGTAATAGGGTAGCCTTTGCTGCCCTATAGGTAATGTAGTACCATGTTTCTGTTTAAGAGTCTTTATTTGTTTCTGGTGCTCTTTACAACCTGTTAAGACTTGTCAATATACAGGAAGATTCCCTTAACCAAAGAGTTGAAAGTCCAGGAGTTAGTCACATAAGCAGGCTTGCAGTATATACTTTTTGTTCTCAGCCCACATGCATAGATGATACCAGTGATTCCCAAACCTTTTGGATGAACTGCGGATTGATAACTGGTTAAAGAATAGGAAGCAAAGAGTAGGACTGAATGGTCAGTTTTCACAATGGAAAGATGTAAAAAGTGGTGTGCCTCAGGGATCTGAATTGGGAACAGTGCTGTTTAATGTATTCATTTATGATCTGGAAAAGAGTGAGGTGATCAAATTTGCAGCTGACACCAAGTTATTTAAGGTAGTTAAAACATGAGCAGACTGTGAAGAACTGCAACGGGATCTTACAAGATTGGGTGCCTGGGCATCTAAATGGCAGATGAGATTTAATGTGGACAAGTGCAAAACAATGCACATAGGGAAAAATAACCTTTTCATAATAATCTTTTCAAAAATAATCTTTTCATAAAGTTTCCATTCATATTGAAAATCAGACATAGCGATAGAGTGATCCCATCATATGGATAAAATTCTATATTTAAAAATGACATGACATAAATATTATCATTAATGAATAAAAATGGATTATCAAAATGTACTCTTCTTTCTCTCCCCTTCCAGTCAGTTTCATTTTGAGGTTCTCATGAATTGGTACAATGGCCACATGTGGTGCTGACGCCCATCTGTTGGGCAGACTCACAGTGCAGTTCCATGCCTGTCCATCCATTGATGCATTCATCAGCACCATGGAGTTGTGGGTGCCAGCCTAGAGCATCTAGTGAGTGTCTGAAACTCTATGGTGTGGGGTGGGGGTGGGGTGTGGCGCCGGTGTCCTGCAGCCCGTGGCCACTGCTAGTCCATCTGATGCGGACTCAGGTGTTGCTGGTAACTGCTGGCTTCTTCCAGTGACAGCAATTAATGGGAGGAATCATTCCCAAACCTGCTTGATTAGAGATTGCCCATGGTCTGGTGAGCCTTTGAAGGGAATGAAGGAAATGGAAGGGAGAAAAAAAAAGATTAGTTAAAAGCTGCATTTTTTGTTGAAAATCGTGGGGGTACACCCTCAGATGGGGTAACCCCATGAGTGCAAACTTATTTATTTATTTTATTACAATATTTGATATCTCACCCCATCCTTCCTTTGGCATCTCGGGGCGGCTTACAAGTAAAAGCATAAAAATAGAATAAAAACCCAGCATAGACACATCAAGGGCTCCACCCCAACCCACCCACTACACGTCTCCCTCACCAAATGCCTGGTGAAACAGCCAGTTCTTACATTTCCTGTGGAAGGAAGGTCTGGGGGCTGGCGGACCTCCACCGGGAGAGCGTTCCATAGCCACCGAGCCACCACCAAAAACACCCTCTCCATTATCGCCACCTGGGAAACCCTGGGTACCTCAAGGAGGGTGTCCCCCGATCCAGGACCTGGGGGATGAGGTGGTCTGACAGGTAGGTGGGGCCCAGACCATGTAGGGCTTTATAGGTAAGAACCAATACCTTGAATTGGGCCCAGAAGACTATAGGCAGCCAGTGCAGAAAATGAAGCACTGGTGTCATATGCTTGCAGCGACCCGTCCCTGTAAGGAGACAGGCTGCTGTGTTCTGCACTAGCTGAAGCCTCTGGACTGTCACAAAGGTTAGCCCTACGTAGACATTCAAGCAGTCTAACCTTGAGGTGATGAAGGCATGGATGATAGTGGCAAGGTAAGAATCTGAAACATATGGCTGAAAATGCCACACAAGATATAACTTCAAAATGCACTCCTCACCACAGCCGCCACCTGAACATCCAAGCGGAGCTATGAATCGAGGAACGCTTCCAGACTCCGATCCTGAGGGACCAGGGAGGGATGAACCCCATCAATGATGGGGGCCTCCAACTCCCCACCAGCATCACCTCCATCTTGCCAGGATTCAGCTTCAGGTGGCCCATCCTCATCCAGTTCCGCACAGCTGCCAAGCAACGACTAAGCAACGAGACTGTCCTCACTTGCCGCCCTGCAGTTTACCTTTACATCTGCTGTGGTGATGTAAATCTAGTTTAAATCAAGATGAATGACTTCCTTCCCATAGAGTTTGTGATAGGTTCTTACTACAAGGAACCTAACTCTTATCTCTTTGAATTCTGAAGGGGATGAGGGCAAAAGGTCCTCCTCGTCTTCAGATTTATTTGGCTCTCATGGGCTGTCTCAGAGATGCACTGATTCTCCAGACTCAGGAAACAAACAGTTCTTGACTGTTTTGAGAGTCCACTTGTACCAGGCACCTCATCATTTTGGCTTTTTGGGACATGTGTTTGCAGGAATATATAGACCCATTTTAATAGCTTCAAGATGTGACCTATGCTGGTAGGCACTGGTGGAAAACTAAACAAAATTTTTCATCTCTGCTGCTCACAGAGACTGCTTGGTTCAGGGGGCTGGTAGTGGAAAGCAAAGTTTTCTCTCTTGTGGGATTTGGTTTTGAACACAAGGCAGTAAGTCCATTTGGTGTTTTTTATGGGGTAGGTTTGGTAGCGCACAGTTCAATTCCTAGAGGATGGATGTTATATCACAAAAATACCTTTGCTTTTTTCCATAGAGGTGTATGTGTTTATACGTTTCATCAATTTTATATTGCCAGGAAAAATTAGAAACCTTTGATTAAAATGAAAGTAATCACAATTAATTAGGGGGAATGGATGTTTCCAGCAATTAGTAATGAAGTGGATAAGAGACAAACAATTTAGGACATATTCCACTCTGGAGAAGCTATTTGCCAGAGCAACGGGGAAGTGTTTTGTGTGTGTGTGTTTTTGCAACACTTTCCATTGTGGTAATTAGAAGATTTAACTTCCTGCACCTGAGAGAGTCCAGAACTCAGTCAGTTTTGAAATGAAGGGGCTAGCAATCATCTTGTCTTCTAAACACAAACGAGGAGGCACTGTGATCAGCTGTTCTATTCTGAGTGGGTTACTCTTCTGCTTAGTTCCTAACATTGGAGAGAAAGAAGCAGTGACTGGGGTCAGATGGTGTGGCTGGGTGCTGCTGTCAATTTCTCTGTAATAAGGCCCAAGGACGAACAGCTGGGAGTGACAAGTGTGTGTGTTTCCAATGGCACAGCTAAATATAGGACACTTTAAATAACAGAAGATCCACCCGCTCCGTGGTATGTCTCTTCGATGATGCAACCCTTGCTGTGGTGTATGGAAGAGATTTTTTATTTTGACCATCTTTTTCTCTTTTCCTGCCCAAAAAAATACTTTCTTCCAGGTATGTGGAATCTGTTGTTAGAGAAGCCTGTATCATCACAAGTTGGCAGTTGACCCTAAGCAACTTTTTCTTTTACCTCTGGGGATGTTACGCTCCCGCTTCAGGCAACCAGACACATCCACCACCTGCTCATAGCATGCAGCACTGAGTACCAGCAATGGCATGAGGGTGTGGAGCAATAATTAACTCCCCATTTATTTATTTATTGTAATTAGAAATGGGTCTAAATGGGAGCCCAATCCAAACTGCCCAAGCTCTTGGCCTTTGAGAAAAGTTGGATCTAAGATGAACTTCATATCCTAGAGGATGTAAACAGACAGACGGCAGCTCCAGGGGTGCCCCTGTCACCTCCGGGTTGAAGCCAGAACAGGCTGAGGTGGGGGTTGCTGCGTGCGCAGACTACAGCCGCTGGACTGACACCGCTGGACTGACTGTTGTGGACCCAGGTAGAGCTGGGAACAGGTGGCCGTGGAGGTGGGCTCCCAGAGCAGCTCTGGACTCTGGTCTATCTAAAAACACCCAGAGTGACTCATCTCATTTATGGGCCCAAACTGGAACTTCCACTCCAAACACCCACAAACTTGGGAAATGTCAAACCTACATCCTGAGCCTTTCCAGTGGGCTGGTCTGCTAATGTGCACAGACAGGCTGAAGTTGATTTCTTGGAAAAGGATTTTCAGGGTGAAACTAAGTCTGTGTTCCAATATTTATATTTGACACAATTGCACTGTTCTCAGGAGAGGAAGCATGATCTAGGAGGTAACACACAGGAACAGGGTGACACACAACGACACACTGGGTGACAGGAGAGTGAGGTTGCATTCTGAGCTCTCGTACTCACCTTCAGGGAATCTTTTCATATCTCCATAGTTCAGCTTCTCCATGTATGAGGTTATTTTATTTGTCACACTGTGGCATAGCCACTAGCACTCCACTAAATATGGAGCATGTAAAATGGAGGATTCAGGATTGCATTGTATGACAAGTAGGACAGTGCCTGGATCTGAAGACTGAGTAAATGTCACTAGTAGTTGCATGCTCCATTTACTCCTAATAGATTTTTATACAAAGTATTGATGGAAAATCTGATATTTCTTTCTTCACTTCCCAAACAAAGAACCACCCAACTTCCTGTTAAGAATTCTGGGCAATAGAGTTTACAAAAGCAATGCAGTTTGCTATGTTAAAAAGTACTATGATTAATATCACCATGATACAATAATCCATTATTGTATTTTATGTTGTGAAGTACTCCAAGCACCACTATGGGGGGCAGGCACTATAAAAATATATTATTATGAGAGGGCTATGAGGTCCTAACCCAGTTTCCCATTCTTAAGCTACCTTACTTGGATCCCGGCAAAGTTCAACCAGCCCTCAGCCTGCCTCCAGCCTCCCTGATGAACTGGTCTGGCCTCCACAAAGCCTGGGAAACCAGGCTGTATGCAAGGGGAACACGCAGTCAAAAACCTATGGGTTTTTTTGTTCTCTAAATGCTCAAAAATAGTTCTCGAGGGAGGGGGAGAAGGAACAATGGGGTTGGGAGATCCTTTTCAGCACCAGACACAAAGGGTCAATAGATGTTTTGCTGTTGATGGTCATGGGAATGAGCAGGTTAATATAAAGTAAATAATGTAAGGACATGGGGGGGGGGAAGTTAGTCTGAACTCAGGTCAACCAGCCTACATAGGAACATAAGTAGTGCCATACTGAGTCAGACGAATGGTCCATCAAGCCCAGCATCAATTTTGATCGCATGGGAGAAGAACCAACAGTCACAATGGGCAATCCATTCCCCGTCGTTCACTCCTAGCTCCCGACAGTAAGAAGTTCATCCTGTAAGCTACTTGGTTAATAGCCATTAATGGACATATTCTCCAAGAACTTATCCAGTCCTTTTAAAACCCAGCTATACTACTGGCCTTGAAAAAGTCCTCTGGTAACAAATTCCATAAGTTAATTATGCCTTGAGAGAAAAAGTACTTCCTTTTATTTGTTTTTTTCGAGCTGCCGGCAGCTAGTTTCATGGAGTGTCCCCTAGTTCTAGTACTATTTGAGAGGGTGAATAACCATTCCCTATTGACTTGTTCCACCCCACTCAAGATTTTATAAACCTCTCTCATGTCCCCTCTCAGTCTTCTCTAAGCTGAAGAGACCCACCTTGTCAAGCCTCTCTTTTGAGATGGGGCGATCAGACTGCACACAATATTCCAGGTGC
>QEPC01010928.1:827580-846037 GCA_003113815.1 Sphenodon punctatus
TGTACTGTAGTTACGACTGTAACTTCCTCCTTACTGGTCTCCCCTGCTTTGAACTCATCCCCCTCATCTCCATTCAACTCTCTGCTCCCAAAGTCATCCACCTTGCCCGTCACGTTGACCATGTTCAGCCCTTCCTCTCTGCCCTACACTGGCATCCCTTATGAGAATGCATTCAGCACAAGCTACTGGTCTCCACCTTTTAAGGCTTTTCATGGCCTTGCTCCCCCATATCTCTCTGCTCTTGTATCCTGCAACATTCCTGTCTGGGCAGTGGCACTTCTCCTCTGCCTCCACCCGTGCCTGCTTGCGCCTCCCATGCTCCTCTAAACGCCTTTGCACCTTCTCTCTTGCTGCCCCCCCATGCCTGGAACTCCCTCCCTGGATACATTCATTCTGCTCCCTCTCTCCCAACATTCAAGTCCCTGCTGAAAGCCTACCTCTTCCATCAGGCTTTCCCTGGCTCATCATGAGTGATAAGCATCTCCTCACCGTAACTAAGTTAAGCACGTGCGCCTGCGACCTCATACATGTATCCTTGTCTCTCCTGATGTTCATCTCGCCCTTGTCTCCCCTTCCTTGTCGCTCTTAGCTTGTAAGCCCCTTGGGGTAGGCTCCTGTCTACAACTACTGATTGTGCCGTGCCAGGTACACAACTGGCGCTATATAAGTAAATAAATAAATAATAATAATAAAATGTTAAGTTAGGAAGAATGAGGGGACAGGAAGATGTCAGTGGGTGCTTCTACATGAGCAGTATCACAGGATAAACACCTCTAATCTTGGGATTTAAGTACTCGTGTGGACAGATATCCCTGTATAAATAATTCCGATTTCTGGTTTTATTCCAGAATGATAAAACCTCATTTTACAGGTTTTATTTATTCTGGGATAAAATAATACTGGGATAGTGCTTGTGTGGACACTTATCCCAGGATGAAGCCCCTCTCCATAGACAATTGCAGATAGCGTTTACCTCCATTCCACCCAATGTTTCTATGGTATTCTGCACTCTCTGGTGGCAAAATGTCACAGGTAGGGATTTACAACAGAGGAGGCTGGGACAAAATGCTACCCATGCTGCCTCCTAATCCACTCTAGCCCTGAAGTGGAGGGATGGGAATCCATCACATGCATCTGCTACAGGGACCCATGTCAGCAAGTGACATAGGCTCAGCAAGGATGTTGGGAGGAGAGGGGTTCACAGCTGCCCATGCAGCACCCAGGACCACGGGATACTACCCCTTTCTTTAGGGTCTGTCACCAAGCCCTTAGCTTTCCCAGGGATGAGGAAGGAGGCAGTTGGTAATGGAAGGGGCAGATGATGTGCTCACTATCTCCAAGGGGACTGGCATCCCAACCAGTCTGTTGTATTCCAGAAATCCGAGTGGAAGAAAGCACTGAAATTCAACTGCGCTGTCTGTGTGGCAGAATCCAGTTCCCTTTGGAACTGTCCTGTTTGTCTCAGCTCTCTACACAAATACAGAATCCCCTCTGGAAATGTACATCTCAAACGATTAATGACAAGACCGATGCTCTAGCAGAGGCATTTTTTTCTCAGTCGGAGTTCCCCAAAGTGCTGAAATTCAACTGCGCTGCACCATAGGACTTATGCAGTCCTCCTTGTGACTCTTACCGGGATAACCGTCTACACTGCCATTCTGAAATAGTGCTGTATTCCAAAAAATTAATGATTGTGTAGACACTGACCCCTGGATAGCAATCCCAGGATGCTTGTGTAGAAGCAGCCAATGTTTTCTACAGAGATAGGGAGTAAAGGGAAGGGAGAAGTGGATTTAGGAGGAAAGGTAAGGACTTTTGTCTTGGCCATATTAAGGTTAAGGTGGCAGCAAGACATCCAGGCAGCGATGCCAGACAGGCATGCTGAGATTTGAGACTGGATACTGGTGGAGAGTTCTGGTTTGGTGTAGAGAGTTAGATTTGTGACTTATCAGCAGACAAATGGTATTGAAAGCCACGGGAGGAGATCAGATCCCCAAGGGATCAGGTGTAGAGAGAGAAGAGAAGGGAAGAGGGTCTGGGACTAAACCCTGGGGGACACCAACTGAGAGAGGGATAGCAATGGATGAAGATTCACCACAGGATACACTACATGTGTGGTTGGAGAGGTAAGAAGAGAACCAGGATAGGATGGAACCCCCAAAACCAAAGGAAGACAGAGTGTCAAGGAGCTGATGGTGGTCAACAGTGTCAAAAGCAGCAGATAGGTCAAGGAGGACAAGAACAGAGTAATGTCCCCAGGTCTTGGCCATGAAGAGGTCATTGAAGACTTTAAGGGCGGAAGCCAGATTGGAGTGGATCAAGACTGGCCTGAGTTGCAAGGACGTCGAGGAAGCAGACATGAATGAGACCCTCAAGCAGTTTGGAGGCAAAGGGAAGGCGGGAAATGGGACAATAGCTGGCAAGGCAAGTAGCTATCCTCTGCAGATTGGGGGCAAAGCTGAAACTGGGGACAGTGCTATATAAATGTTTAATAAGAATTTAAAGCTGGGTGCATATTGGGTACATACTGAAATTAAATGGGTAAATATTGAAATTAATAAAATTGAATTAATAAAATGGAAGGAATGGAGGCAACAACAATGCCAATTTGAAAATAAATCCTATTATCATTTACAGATCCCCTTAAGTGGCTGTGAAATAATACAATGGAGCTGCATCTTTGGAAGTAGGGAAGAAGAGGGTGTGGAATATTGAGGAAGGCACCAATGGAATGGGTGGAATGACAGGAAGGAACAGGGATAGGGTGCAGCAGCAAGGAACAGGGTGGAATGACAGGAAGAATGCCATGACAGGTAGAATGACAAGGTTCTGTGTGAAATAACTTATTCAGAAAAGTGATAAGGTACCTTGGGGAGCACACGCCTGTCATTTCACCCAGTTCCCATAGCTGTCTCCCTGTCGTTTCACTTATAGCCTCCCTACCTGTCATTCCACCTCCTATCCTGTTTCTTTTTTGTCATCACACACACACACACACACACACACACACACACACACACACACACACACACACACACACACACACACACACACACACACGCTGACTCCTGTTCCCTATATAAGATATAGCTTGTATTTCCCAGGACTCTTGGGTTCTCTGTGAGGGGAGTGGGGGCTAGTCAGTTGGGGGTGGTGGTGACTGGGCTTCTGCCCAAATATATGCCCCTCCCAACACCTCTCTGCCCTTTGCTGATACATACATTTGCCCGTACCCTTGTCTGCTCCCCAGCCTTGTCTATGCATACACATCACCCATTTCTCTACTGTCCTCCATAAAGCTCCTTCAACACCTGGCCTTTCACTCCCAATAAAAACACTTCTCCCACTGCCCAAATGCCCCCACTCTTGTCTGCATCTACACATCCGGCATCCATCAACCTTGTTTCCCCCATATACAGCCGTCTCCCCAGCCAAATGAAAGGATGTAGGGAAAGCAGTGTCTCCTGTCCCCAGCTGCAGTGTTGCCCCCAACCTGCAGAGGAAGACGATTGGGGCTGAAAGACCAAAGCAACGTGTGGGTGCATGGAGCCTAAGTTGTAAGTGAGCACAATATGCGAGACTGTACATCATTACTGCTTACATGAACATTCTATTGCTTCTACAACTTTTACACACACATTTTTTACACACACATTTTTTTCACCTGGACTTAAAAGTACAGGTTCTGGAAACAACCACATGGGGAGTTTAGACTCTCCCTTCACCCTCTCAACCAGGGGAGCCATTGCAAAGTCACCCAGGGGCCATTGCAAACAATGGCACCAGCAACTCTTGCATGTTTTGAGAAGTGGACTTGTTAAGTCCCTGATATTAGAGGACTTACACCAAGTCCGCTTCTCAAAACATGAAGGAGTTGCCAGTGCTGCCATTTGCAATGGTGCCTGGATGACTTCTGGTTGGTGGTTGGGGGAAGCATCTAAATTCCCCATGCGGGAGTTTGCAGAAGTTGGACTCTTAAGTCCAGGTGAAAATAGTATGTGTGTAAATATGCTCGAAGTTAGGACAGGAGCCTTGACTTATGATTTCCATGCTTTTGGAAACATAATTGAATTTATAAGGGCCTTAACTTCTCTCTTAAACTGAAGGTTTTTTGAGTGTATAATTTCCCTATTTTTTAAAAGGGGAATGCATCAAATCACCTTCTGCCCTAGTTCCCAGCACCCCCTATGGCTCCAAATGACTCCCCCATCCTGGCTCCCTGCACCACTGATAGTCCCAAATGACTCCCCTTTCCCGTTCTGGCTTCCTGCACTGCCTTCACTCCCAATGACTCCCCCGTCCTGCCTCCCTACACCCCCTACAGCCCCAAATGACCCTCCTTCACTCCCTGAACCCCCCCATGGCTCCAAATGACCCCCACCCTGACTCTATACATTCCCTTGATTCCCAAATGATCCCCCTGCCCTGGCTTCCTGCACCCCTCACTCCAAGTGACTCCCCTGTGCCAGCTCCCCAAGCTCCATGCCAGCTGACCCCCTGTGTTAGTTCCCCAGCCCTTTCACATCAAGTAACTCCTCATGCCAGCTCCCCAGCCCAACACACCAAGTGACCCCCTTGCCAGCTCCCCAGACCCCCTGCCAAGTGACTCCTCATGCCAGCTCCCAAGCCCCCTCACTCTGAGTGACCCCCCCATGGAGGCTCCCTAGCTCCCTTAATCCAAGTGACCCCATGCAGGAGCTCCCCAGCCTCCCCACACCAAGTGAGCTCCTCCATGGCAGCTCCCCAGCCCCCTCACTCCAAGTGCCCCCATTCCAACTCCCCAGGTCCCCCCATACCAAGTGACCCTGTGCCAGCTCCCCATCCCCTCACAGCAAGTGACCCCCCTATGCCAGCTCTCCAGGCCACCCCATGCCAAGTAACCCCACCCCATGCCAAGTATACTTTCAAGCCAATACTAAAACCATCTGAAATAGGCAGAAAACCCAATATTTACTCAATTTTTCAAATCACTGTAACTTTTATTTTTTTTCATTCAATTTTAATGAAATATGGACATATTGTACCCCTCATCCAAGTGATTCTCTTTATGAAATCTCAGGCAAATAGGATAAATGATATAAGTTGTAGAAGCAATAGAATGTTCATGCATTAAAGCAATGTTCATGCCCCTGCCACTCTTTACTATGTTAACTGTAATCATATAAACTTTATTTTTAACTAACTTACTTATTGGGAAGCTACTTTGGGGGGAGCGTGAAGGAAAGACAGTCTCAGGAAAATGGAAATATGAAATATCAGGGAGGTCATTATTTATACAAACTTCTTACTCATTCATTATTCACTTCAACTTTTAAAAATTAAACCAATTTGAAACCCTATTGGTTTAAGAATGGTTTGTATCTGTTTAACCTAAGTCAACACCTTAATTGACTCAATGGACAAACCCCTATAAACCAATCCAAGAGTGCCCACATGAGGGGGATTTGCTGATTTAACTAAATCCGTTCCTAATCCAAATTAGTTCAAGTAGAATCATTTCTCTGTGTAAACAAGATGCAGCCAGAGGAGAATTTTGGATGAAGTCACATTATGTAGCAAATGTGCATAAATGCCCCAATTCTGTGGAACCAAGAAGGGACATTTCTAGAAGGCAGTATCAGAAGAAACCGCTTTGCAATAAGCTCCGTTAGACTGGAATACTATTCCAAGGGAAGCAATGGGGTTTCTTGAGATATTTAAACCTAGCCTGGTATGGCAGTGGGAAATGCTCTGCAAGGAATGAATCAACGTGTATAGACATATGAAGTACACAATAAGTCATTTTTGTCATTAACTTATCAAACTCCGTGCACTGCTTAGACTGAATCGTTCAATAAACCCTTCAAAGGATGACTTGAGTCATGACTTACTTCAAGGTAAAGGCAATTGTATGGAGGTGAGAGACTACAGTTGGTTCAGTAGAGGGATAACAGCTGAATCGTATGGCCAAGATTTTTATAAGTGATCAGCAACACTGGGTTCTGATTTTCTGAACAACCCAGTGACTGAGATTGGCCACTGTCGGAGATAGGTGCTGGGCTCAATGGACCATTGGTCTGACCCAGTATGGCACTTCTTATGTTATTACACACCTCATTTCACGGAGCAGTTCTGGGTACCTCAAGTTGGGCACACCAAAAGAGACACCCCAGTTCTCTAGTTACTTTTGAAAACCTTGTCCTAGGGATAGGTTTTCCAAGAGGGGTTCAGTGAGTCACTGTTGATTTTACCAGGAGCAGCCTGACCACTTTTTACACCACTTTGAAAAACATTCTCCTGAAGGATACATCTTTCCTATGGGACCATTTTGCAAATAGTTTAATCATTGGTCCTGCCAAAAAGTGTTGTTCTAGCATTTACTGATGAGTCTGTCAAAATCAGCCAGAGGAGGGCGGTGTTGAGCCATAAGAAGTCCCTCTCTTGCCATGGGGGTCTGAATGCACTGTCTCCTTCACACTTAGCATTATTTCCTAGCGACTTCTCTGAAGCAAACCTGACAATAGCTTTTATCACGTATAGGTGACAATTGACAATGAGCTACCTTTTGATACCATACTCTTTAAGCCACTACACATAGGTTAGCCTAAGCACTGTTATTACTTTTGTTTGTTTCTAGACTGAGATTCAGTCCTTTATATTTCGAAAGTGATGAGCCCAAGCTGCCAAGTCTGGATGTGTATCTCTACATATTCCTAGAATCTTAGTATTTTGGTTGTAGGATTTGGGTTTTTTGAGGCCTGTCTCTAAATAGGTGCTTGCATGTGCATTCATTTGAGTTTATACCTAGAGAGGTAGACAGGTCTGGTTGAGTCAAGTGAGACAGCTGTTTTCCTAATCTACTCCCAGATGTCAAACCAAACCACAGTTGAGTTCTTTCTGAGTTTCAAAATGTCCCACTAATCATTTCCACAATCTTTTCCTCAGCCTTGCCCTTCTGATGAGTTTGAAGATGTTGGCCTTGCCACATTGAAGATTTGACATTATCACTGCATCCTCCCCTGTACTAAGTACATAGCGTTCCTCCAAGTGCCCAGGTGGTAGATGATATGCATTTAGGGGACATATCTACAGATTAACATTTGCAAGGAAACCTTTGCAAATAACAGGCGAGCCATTACAAGAGTAGCAAAATTGACACATGGTGTGAAGGTTAAATTTGCTTTAGGATAGGGTTGCCAATTTACAACTGTCAAAATCCAGGACAGATCCCAGAGGATTATGTGGGGGAGACTGGAGCAAGATGTGGAAAACAGGAGGGGTCTCAGAGTGCAGAACAGAATTTGTGTGATCTTTTCTTGATGGCCATAAAACTGAGGTCCCGTAGCAGGAAGAGCACTTGAGAGAGCCACTGCACTGAATGCCTAGGGCTGTGCTACCGCAACCGGTGTAGAACATGATGGCTTGCTTTCTGATGGGGGTGGGTCTGCGGGAGCACATTACATGGGTGCGCCAGAGTTTGCACCGGGTTCCAAGAACATTCTGGGCACAATTCAAGATGCTGGCTTTGATCTATAAAACTCTAATTGGGCTTGGGCCTTATTTACCTAAAAAACTGCCGCCTTCCTTATGTTCCATCATGATCCCTACGGTAAGCTGGAGGTGCCGTCTTGGCAAGTTCTAGCTGTGTGCCGCCAAACACTCAGAGAGGCATTCTTAATGGACATTCCTCAGCTCTGGAACTTTCGTCCCCTGGAGGTTTGCCAGAGCCTGTGCATTTTTAGAGGCAATGTAAGATTTGTTTATTTGCCTAGGCATTTGGCAGGCAAGGCTCGTATCTGGAGAGGTGGGGTTTTTTTGAAAGGGAATTTTATATAGTGTGTATTTGTTAAGGGAGTTGTTTTATTCCTGTTTTATATATTACCCACTCTGAGCCGTTAGGGAATGGTGGGTTAGAAATCTTATTTAAGTAAGTAAATCAGTAAAAACGCCACTCACCATCAGCCTTCGCACAGCAACTTCACCCTCTTCACGTGGGGGCAGGTGCATGCTGCCCTGCCCTGCCCTCCCAGAGTAATGGGGAAAGGCAGAAATTCCCAACTAAAGCAAGGGAACTATTGGGCACCAGGCCAGCAGCAGAGGTCGTAGTCCTGGTCAGAGATGGCTGCAGTGATTGAGCTCTATCACATTAACCCACCCACCCCCAACCCAGACTGTGGTGCTGTCCGGAAGGCACTTCTGCCTCCTTCAGGACAACAGTAGAAAAATCAAGGGTCTCCTATGATAAAATCAGGATGATTGGCAACCATACTTAAGAGGCAAGGGTGACCCTGTCTGTGCAGCTTTGCATGGAAGCTAATGCCAGTGAGAACATTATGAGACTGTTTCAGTAGCAAGGCATTTTAATTATCGTCCCTTGGGTCCAGCACCTCTACGATTCTCTCCTAGCCAGTGCACAGGAAGGAACACTATGTTCCACTCCGTGTACACATGAGCACCGGGGAAGAACCTTTGCTTATGAAACATGACAAGTCAGTGACAACCGGTTTTTCACGGGAAGTCAAAAGACTCTTCCAGTTTGTCAGTCCCTACAGCCCTCCTATGAACCTATACATGTGCATGCACGCAAATGGAAACATGCTATTAAGATCCAGTAAATACCAGTAGAAATCTAGTTCCTCTCAGCCAGGACTACACTGGAGTAACCCCAATCAGCATGCGAATACTAATGGTGCCCACTGGACCTCGCACAAAGACAACATTAGAAGAGAGCCTATAAACAAACCATGTAAAAGCTTGGCTAATCCAGCACGGAAGGAGCTGCCTACTAAAACTGGATTAATGCCTTGACTTTCTTCTGACTCACCTTGCAGAAGTATACACATCAGTTCCCTAGAGTCAATCAAATGATCCCTTTTATGAGTCAAACTCTTTTAAAAAGTACATTTGCAGGGATAAAGACATTAAAGCATACCCAATAAATACTGCTTCAAATCTCAATGAGAGAAATACTGTGTGTGACCTAGCCTGGTAGGATTCCCAGAAATTTCCCACCCGCTGCCCCTTTATATAACCATCAGCTTGAAATGTCATTGCTTATCCCGATAGGAAAATAAAGATTACAGGCTTGAGAGCCCAGATTCCATTGTCCTTTATATCAGAGTGGGTCCACCGGCTTCACTGAAGTTAATCTTATCGTATTCTGTCCCCAAACAACAATCTACTGGGTTTGAGGTAAACTTGTTTTGGCCCCCATGCTATCCCACAAAGACACACTGATGAATGGACCAATATTGGGTCGCTGTCCTTCTAGAGCAGGGGTGAGTGGGAGCCTTTTTCCTCTCATGGACCATTTTGAAAAGTAGTACAAGCAATTTGGGGAGAGGAGGTGTTTAAGGGGTGCGGTCAGGATGGGGGAAGGAAGAGAAGAGTCCAGATCATGGATCTTTGCGATGGATCTACCCCCTATCCTTGAGTGCATGCTGTCATCTCCACTCTTTTTTCCTGAGCTCACTCTTCCAGTAGGGACTGGATCTCTGGGCCAGATCCAGAAGCAGAAACATGTGCAGGCAGGATTTGACCTGCAGACTGGAGGATCCCCACCTGTTTTTAGAGGATCAGACCTGGAGAACCCTGAGGGCATTTTTAGACCCCTCCCTTGTCTCTTAGATTGTAAGACCCTTAGTGGTAGGAATCTGATTGTACAGTGCCAGCTACATCACTGGTGCTATATACATAATAAATAATAATAATTAATAATAATTTCTCCCGCAGCTTAAAAATCTGGCTTGGGGAAACCCCCGTGAGGGGATTTAGATGCTCCTCACCGGACCAGAAGTCACCCGGGCTCCGCTGGAAACAGCAGTGCCAGCCAGGCGACTCCCAGAGGTTTTGAGACGCAGAATCGTAAGACCTCAGCTATCAGGGACTTGCCTAGTCTGTATCTCAAAACGTCTGGGAGTCACCCAGCACCATGGCTTCCAACGTGGGAGTTTCCTCAAGCCGGATTTTTAAGCTGCGGGATAAATTGCTCCTGTGTAAAAATGCCCAGAGGGTAAGCTTACTGCTCTGAATCTTGCTTCTGTTTTAACACTGCTTCTGAATGGCCCAGGCAAACCCCACAAAATCTTGTGAGATTTGGATATTGCTTAGATACATTGGTACAAACATACTGACTGAAAAAAGATTATGTAAATAATGTCCATAATTTAACCTGATTTATTTTTCTCATGGTGTTAAGCTTGTGTGTGCCTGGTAGGGGTGGGACACCAGGGGGATTACCGGATACCGGATTTACCAGTATCGGATCTCCTGATACCTGGATACTATAGCCAGGCTCTGACAAAGTATGCTCGTTTCCCTTCCCTTTACTTGGGGTCTGACTACTTGCTAAAGTTTTGAGGAAGGGCCATACATGGGCCTGAAGTCATGCATATTCTCACCAAACCACTAGGGGCATAGGCAGGCCTGTTGAGAGAAATTTGGGGCACTAGTACATCATGTTGGCCGGGGGCACCAGCATTGTCCCCTCCCATTTCATCATTGTCACTCAGTGGTTGGCCAAGCCACTTCCAAATCAATTTCTGGAGGCACTGGTTCTTTACTTATGTGGACAAGTATTGTTTTATTCAGCAAATTATCATGTAATGTACAAATAATTTTTGTAATTTTGGGGGTGGGGGTGCCCCTGAATACAGTTGTTTCCTCATCTTCCCATCTTCTCAGGACTGGCCATACATCAGTTGAAGATTTGCTATTTACTCTGATTTAATCACTAACCACTTAATCACTAACCTGCAACCTGCGATATCAAGTTTGCTTCACTTCAGATTGAATGCAATGGTCTTCCTAGCCTCTCTTTCCCATTTATTATTGTTCTTGCATTGAACCCCTTGTCTGCTTGGTACTGTGTTATGTTTCAAAGTAGCTTCACTGTGTGTTCCCAAGAGCAAAGAAGCCTGGTGAAAAGGAGGCATTCTGACCTTCAGAAAGAAAAAAGAAAATACATAATGCAACAGCCTCAGAAGAGCGGGAAAGGACTGAATGTTTCTAAACCTTTCTGGTAATCGGTTGCATTAATTCCAAACTTAAAAGCTATGAGCAATAAAGGACCAGACCCTTATAGCGCCGATGGGTGTATGTTTACAGGTTGGCCACATCCAGCAAGATAGTGCTGCATTAATTTTCCAACCGAATTCATGGGTCTGGTCTATGGAGCCTAAGGAAGGAGGCATTTATTATTTCTTTATTTAGATTCATCTTCTGCCCTTCCTCTAAGGCCCTTTTCAAATGGGCTACAGTGGTTGGGGGGACGGATGTGCGCCCATGGTGGGTGAGGGGATGGGTGCATGGCCTTTCCCATGGACGCACACCCATCGCCACGCATGGAGCAACCAGCACTGGAACCCATTGCTTCATGTGTGGGTGATGGATGGAGGTGGGTGGAGATGGGTGGAGTGCAGGAGTGTGTACGCACCCCCACCCACCGCGGACACCATTCCTACGGACACCCAACCCACCGCACACCCTCTGTGGCCAGCGTTCACACGAGCCCCCCCCCCACTGCACACACATGCGTGGGGGGGGAGGGGAACCATGTGAAAAGGCCCTAAGACTTAGAGCAGCTTTGAACAAATAAAAAAGCATAAAAACATAAAAATCCAATAACACTCCCCAGCCCAGGCCCCTAGAAGCCCCGCATCCGATCCCTATTCTCGCCTGCCCAACACTTGGCCAAAAAGAAAGTTCTTACATTGTTTCCAGAAAATGCTTAGGCTTAGGGTTTGATGGATCTCCAGGGGAAGGGAGTTCCGCAGCACTGGGGCAGCAACTGAGAATACCTCTCTATGTTCCCTCATCGTCTGAACCTGACTGGCAGCAGGTAGTACCCGTAAGACAGCGCTGCTCCCGGCTGGCTGCAGGGATTGCGATGGAACAGAATGGGAGAGGCAGTTTGTATGCCACATTTCTACTCTGTGGGATAGATGGATTGATTTCCAATTTGTTTTACAGCAGCCTCATGGTTTCTTTAATTTATGGTCGATTGCTGAGGCTGCTGCTGTGCTCTGGTAATGCGTCTTATCTTGGCACCCTCTGTGGCACATTCCTATTGTAGAGTCACAATAGGGGAGCATCGGGCTGGCATGACCACATAAGCTTTATACAACGTCTAAGCTGCTTTGGGCTATCAGAGTAGTGCAAAATAAGCCAAGTGTGGGCAAGGATCAGATCATTGGAACTGCTGTAAAGGGTCAGACTAATGGCCAGGGGCCCATGCATTCTGAGTTTCCATCACTGCTGCCAATGGAGGAAACACAGAATACATGGGGCCCTGCCAGTAGACTATCTAGCCCAGCACCCTGTCTCTGAAAGAGACCAGGACTGGATGCTTCAGTGGAACTGTTTAAAAATGAAGCATTAAGCACGTAGACTTCAAATTGTTGTCCGTAGCTATTTAACAATCAGCCCACTGGTCATAACTATTTGACAGTTTTTTATGGGAAGAAGAGCTAGTCCAGGTGTTGCCTTTGAGTATTTGCTCTTCTTGTTCGTGGTGCGTACTGCCAACAAAGGGGCTGATCCAAGGTACGTGTACACACCAAGCGCACACATGTGTACCAAGTGCACACTGTGTGTGCGCACGAAGTACAGGATGTGTGTGCACCAAGTGAAGCAAAACATGCACACACCATGTGCATGGTGCACATATGGTGTGCAAATATCCTGCGCACAGTGTGCGTTCATGCACCTTGGACTGGGCCCAAGTCTTGCAATCCTCAAACCACTTATTCTGAAGTAATTCCATTGGCTTCAGTGTGACTATTTCGGAGTAAGTGGTTTGGGTACAGCAGCCTAAGACATATTGGGTGATTTCAGACGTTACGGGGCCCGTTGGCCCTGTACCGAAATCAACCCATTCGTTCCCCGCCGGGGTCACCCCATCACGCCGTATCAGACGTGCTGGGGGGATCCCGGCGGGGAATCTGGGAGGGGGCAGGGCCGCACGGCGCAACGTGCGTCCGCACGGCCCCGCACCCGCCACGCACCCCGCCGCCCGCCCTCCGAGGAGACGGGCGGACGGCGGGGCCAATGCGGCCGCCGCATCCGGCCAAATGCACCACGTTCCGGGATCCCGTCCGTGATCCTGGGCCGTGGCAAGCGGCCAGACGTTACTTGTTTTTGGTCCCTGCCGGGGGTCTGTTTGACCACGCTTCCCAGGACATTCCCCCGGCTAGCCCGGGAAGCGTGGTTCAAATTGACCCCTTGTGCAGATTGACCGTGGTGAACATCTGGCGGCCGCCAAACATACGTTCAAGGCACAGTGACCACAGGTGGGTATTCACCGTAGTTCACTGTGATCTCGTAACGTCTGAAAATACCCATAGTTTCTGTTTTCTAGTCTGATGGGTGTTATTTTAAAACTAGAGAAATAGCAAATAGTGTGTAAGAATGGATAATCTAGTTCACAAGTTATACCCCAAGTTTACATGCAAATAGATGAACAACATCTATTCCCCAGTCCTTGGTGTAAAATATTGATTTGCATAAATGCTCACAAAACAGAAGTTGACAAGAGACTGGAAGGTGTTTCAAATGGGAATATTCTCAAAGATCACTGTGGTATTTGACCAGGTCTGGATATAAAGTGTCGCTCCTCTTCACTAAAGGCTTGGGTAGAGACCACTGGCTCATTTCACATATCCCACCCAACTTGTGATGATCTGCAGCACATTTAAACTGAAAACCTAGCAGTGAAAGGGGAGTAGGCACAAAGTTGGTTTGTGTTTGTTATAGCTTTGGTAGGCTGTTTAACTGTGAAAGATATTGTTCTGCCAACTCTTTCCTAGAATACTGTTCGTCACCCAGTGCCAGTGCTTCCTGGGAATGTGGACTCTCTGTTTTTGCTCTGTGAATAATATCCCTTATATCAAATGTGTACATACCTTACATGGTAAGGAACCTCTCTCCCACACCCATAGCTGAGTGGTACATGTCACTGCATTCTTGCCCTAGCCTCGGCGTCTGTTTATGCCAACACCTCTCATGGGCAGAAGATTTGCAGTCATTGCACATGCTGACTGCGGGAGCATTTTCTGCAGTGTCTTCGTCCCTTACTGGGAAATGAATCTCAAATACCTTTTTGGATAGTCAGAAAAGAGCACAGAAATGTAATCATTTGCAGTGAGAGCAAACAGACGATATTATAAAAAGCACTCACTATATGACTCAGGGACAAGAATTACAACATACTGTCTAGTAAGAATTTTGAGCCTCTTATAACTGAGATTTTCCATTTTATAACTTACTGAAAGCCAACAGATGACCTATTAGTCCACACTACGACTGGAGGAGAAGCCATAGAACTCGGTAGCAAGCAATATCATATAAACAGCGGCGTAGCTAGGATTTTTGTTCCCTGGGGCAAGACACGTTATTGGGGGCCTCTGCACCACAAAGCCTGCGGCAGTTAGCCCACAAAGCTGGGGTGGCCCCGCCGGAGCAACCACTCCAACTTTGTCCTATGGGCGCTATGCCAGTGCGTATTAGTCTAAAATGCAAGCACAAAAGATGCCGAGGATACAGTCCATGGCATGGTAACTAAATAACAGCAAGCAGCAACGTGGAAACATGGATTTTGGCAACCTCTATTTTGGTTCTTGAGGAAAGGAACAAATTGTAACACCTCCAAATTCCTTTCTTTTGGGGTGTAGAAATCCAGAATTCAACGGACAAAAGACATTGCTATCCCTGTTTAGATACTTATGTACTAGGAACGGTCATAATGCCTAGCCACCATACAAATAATAGTTGGGCACCTTAATATCTAATCTGCAATAGTTAATAAATCTGGGTTTTTTATACAATGAAGAAATTGAGTCTCATGGAAGCTAAACTACTGGACTTAGGTTCTCAAAGCACATTTGTGTCAGAGTCAAGTTTAGACCTCGTGTCTCCTGATTTCTAGTTACATACCCAGTGCACAAGCCCAGTGATTCCTAAATGTTTTGGATGAATGGGCCACTGTCAACCCTCAAAATTTCTTGTGTTCCACTGGAGATGGCCACAGGCAGAAGCATGTTCATTGTGGGCTGGCTGCAGCTATTCAAGGTTATTGCCTTCTGTTTCCACCAGCGTCTACCCATTCCCAGGGGAGGGCTGGGGATGACCATAAATGCACAGGTGCTTCTACATCACCAACCTCCTTTCCTCCACACTGTGAAGTGACTGTGGTACAAGCACTGGGGCGAACTTAAACCTGCTTGGCTTGATTTTATTTATTATTATTACTACTACTAAATAACAATTAATACCAATTAATTAAAAATTAATAATAATTTAAAATTTATTTATTTATATTTGTATTTCTACCTTGCCACTCTCGCGTCAAGTGTCTCGGAGTGACTTACAAAATACTAAAAATATAACAAAAAAATATAAACACATTAAAATATTAAAACAGATATTAAAACAATACAACTTACATTGTGTGCAAAATATTTTTCCTAGTGCAACCCCCCCACCTGCCCAATCCTACAAGCCCCTCTCCCCCTCCGCTGCCAAATCCCTGGAGGAAGAGCCAAGTCTTACAATTCCCTTCTCCTGATAAACTGTTTCCTACTGTACCCCCAACCCATGTTTGCTTAGACTCATCTTCTCTATGTGTTTACCGCGAC
Source organism: Sphenodon punctatus (assembly GCA_003113815.1). Classification (NCBI taxonomy): domain Eukaryota; kingdom Metazoa; phylum Chordata; class Lepidosauria; order Sphenodontia; family Sphenodontidae; genus Sphenodon; species Sphenodon punctatus. The sequence goes on from QEPC01010928.1 coordinate 843,192, forward strand.
CAAGGCTAGTCAGGTGGTACCTTTATGAACGGCACCTCTGCCTGTCAGGTTAAGAACTGAATCCAGAACATTAACTGAATCCAGAACATTAACTGAATCATCTTTGTTTTTCATTGTTGCAAATACTTTTCGTGCATGAGCAAAACACACTATGTGCTTTCAGCAATAAAACAGTCAAGCCAAAGGCACTTTGAGGGAAACGTGTGTACTTCCTTTTTATTGCCATGTCTTGCAAAATAAAGGAACTAAGAGAGAGTGGAGTGAAGGGCACAATTATTTATTTGTTTATTTATTTTGCAGTTACATCCATTTGGCAGTGTCAAATAACCCTTTTCTAGTGTTTTCTGACTCCCAGAACTGATTTCCCAGTTCTGAATCCCAGAACTGTTCTTAGTCCACCACTGTCAATAACCCAAGATGACCAGATTTTGAGACGTGGGACACCTGTGGTAATTCACATGGCCATGTATAAATTAACATAAATTAAAACAATTGATATAAATTTCCCCTTCCAGGGATCAAGCACTCGCCGCATGCAACCCCCGAGAAGGGTGAGGAGTTTATCAAACGGGGTTCAAGTACTAGCCGCATACAAATCCTGAGAAGGGTGAGGCTTTTATATTTAGAGACTGAGTATTTCTTTCATTTCTCTTTCATAAGCTAGAGGCATAGCATGCCATTTACTATTTTATAGCCCTGAGAAGGGCAATGTACCTAGTGTTTTAAGATGTATTGTATTGTGTTGTTTTGTTTGCTTTTGTATTTTGTATGGTAATGGCGAAAGCTGAACCAATAAATATAAATTGAATTGAATGTATATAAATTGTGCACATTTAAAGCAACCCATTGTCTAACTTTGAGGTTAAGTGGGGGGCAGGGGGGGAACTTTAAAAAAAAAAAAAAAAAAAAAAAAAGCAAATGAAAACACACACGTTTATATTAATCTCTCGCACCACTTGGCTGCAGTTCTGGGGTTCCTGCACCTTGCTGCTTCACCACCATGCTGGCTGGGCCTCCCAAGGCCTTGCTGCCACACTACTGGACTGTGCCTCCCAGGACTCTGCTGCTGAGCCAGTGGGTTGTGTGGCTTGGCGGATGCATTGCACTACCCAGAGGCAGGGCATTTAAAATGGTCCCATCTAGCTTCCAGGGTGGAGAAGGTGTAGCTGTACCACCAAAAGTGGGACATCTGGCCACCTTACAGTAACCTGTCTCCAAAAGCAGCTGGTACTAGATGCCACGGGGAAATACAGAACAGCAGGGTATTTACGGACTGATCTTCCCATCATGTGTTTTGTGAACTGCACCAACAGCTTTGGTGCCATTTTGGAAAAGGCCAGCCAGTCTGCACATGCGCAGAATAGCTGCCCTTTTCCAAAATGGCACTGAAGCTGCCGGTGCAATTTTGGAAAAGAGCACACATGGGCAGAATGGCCCCCAGAAGCCATTTGCCAATGTGTAGTTTTAAAAAAATATTTTATTTGTAACTTTTTATTTTATTAATGAAAACAAACAATAATCATTTCCTTATTCATCTGTTTTCGTATCCTTATTTACAAAAATGAACGGGAATCCATTCATTTTCTTAAATAAAAGAAAACAATACAAAGGCACACCCCTAGTCTGTAGATCCCGTGGGTGTTTTCACAGGGAAGGGCAGCAGCCAGAAAGCATGGAGGCTAGAGTGGCTGAGCTGAGGCAGACTGAGACGTTTATGGAGGAGATCTTCAGGGACACAGTAGAGCTGTCCCACCTCCGCTCTTGCAGCCCTTGTGCTGTGTTGAAGAATGAAGATCTTGCGGAAGGAGGGCATCAAGCTGTTATGGTGGGGATTGATCCCGCAGCTGGGACCTGCCTTTCCGATGATGTCATAGTACCCTCTCACGTTGAGGATACATCTCCAGGAATGTGCATCCAGGAGGGTGGGCATAGGATAGCTGTGGTAGTTGATGATTTGATATTTATTAGGAATGTAGCTATCTGGGTGGCTGTGAGGACCGGGTGGTAAGCTGCCTGCCTGGTGTGAAGACAGCAGACCTCACATGCCACCTAGATATAATTCCAGAGAGTGCTGGGGAGGAGCCAGTTGTCATGGTACATGTGCATGCCAATGACATAGGAAGATGTAGGAGGGAGGTTCTGGAGGCTAAATGTAGACCTTTATGTAGAAGATTGAAGTCCAGAACTTCGAGGGTAGCATTCTCAGAAATGCTCCCAGTTCCACGCACAGGACCCCAGAGGCAGGGTGAGCTCCAGAATCTAATGCATGGATGAGATGCTTGTGCAAGGAGGAGGGCTTTTGATTCTTTAGGAACTGGGGAATCTTCTGGGGAAGGGAAGCCAGCAGACGAGATGGGCTCCACCTTAACAAAAATGGAAACCAGCTGCTGGTACTAAAAAGGAAAAAGGAAATAGAGCAGTTTTAAGACTAGAATCCAGGGGAAATCCGACAGGCACTGAGAAGTGCACAGTTCGGGCTGAGGCATCTCCAAAGGATGCTGTTGATTCAGGTGAATTAAAGTATCCTAATGATGAAGCCAAGAGAGTTCAGGTGGAAGTCTGTGCAGCGCAGACAAGCTTAAATGATTCCAAAATGTCCTTACCCTCCCATGATGTCATGCTCCCCAGCCTCTGCATATAACCCCCGTGCCTCGCTTTGCTCAGTGTACAGCTTGGATTTCTGACTTGCCTGACGAAGGATCCTGTGAGGTCTGAAAGCCTGCAAACCTCCACCAACCTAAGTTGGTCCAATAAAACGTATCTCTACATTACTTTGTCTCTATGATCTATTTTTGGGACCAACACGGCAAACACGCTCTCTCTGTCTCCAAAATAACTGAAACAGT
>QEPC01010928.1:853523-874368 GCA_003113815.1 Sphenodon punctatus
CAGATAAGCAGGACCCAAGCCATTTAGGGCTTTATAGGTCATCACCAGCACCTTGAATTGGGCCTGGAAGATGATAGGCAGCCAGTGCAGAGTAAGGAGCACCGGTGTAATGTGCTTGCGGCGGCCCGTCCCTGTTAGGAGACGGGCCGCCGCATTCTGCATCAGCTGCAGCCTCCGGACCATCCTCAGGGGTAGCCCCACATAGAGTGTGTTACAGGCGTGCAGTCGAGAGGTAATGAAGGCATGGATGATGGTGGTCAGATCCGAGTCTGAGACATACAGCCGCAGCTGCTGCACCAGATGTAACTGACACAGTGCTCCCTTCGCCACAGCCTCCACCTGACAATCCAGCAGAGTCTTGGGGGTCGGGGGCAGGGCTAAAATCTTAGCAATGGACTGAAACCCCCCCTCCCCCCCCCCTACCCTTTGGCTGCAGGCTTGCAAAAAAGCAACAGCAAAACAGATTTTGGTATTTTGCAAACAGCAAAAATCTTTATGGCAGGGCTGAGCTCAAGCAGACACCTGGTTATTTAGTTTTATCACCGAAGTAGCCATTGTATTGAAAAGTCTAATTTACATTAGTTTGTACCCTCCGTGAATGGACAGAACTGTTCCAGTTTCCCTCAGTTGTTCTCCCCATGGACTGTATATCCAAGAAAAAATTCTCCCTGCAATACTGAGCATGCCACACTCTTAGCAGACTGACGTTTATTAACTAATACAAAGTTGCAAATGATGTACAAACACAGTGAAACAAAAGAGTCCAGTGTTGAGCCTAAATCAGGGTCCTAGATCGTAAGCCATGGTGTGACAAACCGCACAATGCTTGCCAGTACTTTTAAAATGGGGCTTTCTTGCCAGGCTGAGAATCCATAGACCCTGGCCAAAGAAAACAGTGAGTGGGAGCCAGGGTTCTCCCAAGTCTTGGCATGAAATCCACAATAGTAGCTTTGGCCAGGGTCCATGGAATTGAGCACATGCTTCATAAGGTCACTTCAGAACACCATAATTACTTTGTATTTACTTCAGCGGGTTTTGCAGACAATAAATAATAATAATAATAACAAAAATAATAATAATAATTAAAAAAGAGACACCAGTATAATTTAGTGAGTAGATTACAATCCCCAACCTTTGCCACATCTCTGCCTCAATGGAAAGGCTCCATGCTTTAGGTGCCGTATATGTATGAGGAAGAGAAGTCCGAGACTCCCTGTAGACTACAATTTAATAATAGGAATAGTAACTAGAGGATTTGGACGTGCAAAGGACTGGGAATGGACTCTAGACCGCTGGCTCTAATCCAGCCCATGTCTGTAATTATTCCTATCTGCAATGGTTGGTTCACATTTTTAAGAGTACTCTACCTTTATTGGTATGTCTCAGCAGTTTCATCAGTCTGGTCGTGAAAACAGGAAGGGGAGGGAAGACTGCCTTCCCTCCCACCTCCAAGTTTGAGAAGGAGGGGACAATTTGAAACTTGTGTCACCTCATTATGCTTCATATTTCCCACTATATCACTTTTTCCTTTCAACCAGTACCCTGCTCCATGAGGTAAGGAAGTAGGAGGAGCTGCTACTTTGTACTTGAAATAAGTCAACCGAAATGACACGGCCAAAATGAGGAATAGTCTGTCTAAGCACACAGTTGTTCCAAAGCATATCTACCTCCAACCACACTGCTAATATCACTGCAGCACCACAGGATACAACTATTTAAGTAGCGTGCCGTATGCAAAGTCCTTGTCCTGTGGCTGAAAAAATAGAGAGGCAAGCTGCTGCCTTGTAGCTCTGGTGGTAGAATTTTGAAAATAAGTAGGTCCAAAGGTCAGAGATTTTCCAACCTGACTTGAACAAAGGAATGTAATAGGTGTGCATTTGATTTCATTTTTAAAAACTTTAAAACAAAACAAAATGCAGACACATGGCGTCTGGGATCAGGATCAGGGCATTGTGGGTCAAAGGGACCCACAAACTAACTCACTTTGCATTGTTATTACTCCCATGCTCATCAGAGAAGTCAGAGAATGAATGGATTGTGGACAGCCCAAATGGCTATAGCATTAGCTATAGCTTTCCAGGGTTCTTTGAAATCAAGGCACTCCTAAAAAACTGTGGCCTCACCTTTTCTCTGTTCTGGAGCAAGCAGGGGTACTGATAGAAGAAACATGCTCAAGCTCCAAGTGAGTGCGATGAGACTGCAAAATCCATATCAAGAACTGAGTGTTTTAGTTCAGGTCTGCCTGTCTTGAGGACCAATCTAATCTTTCTCCACTATTAATGACCTCCACGGGGTAGTGTGAGGTGGGGTGTGCTTAGGAAGATTGTTGTGCCTCTCCCCATGCTGTGCCTGTTCTGTGCATAGAGCGGCCTTCAGACTGCAAGGCTGTCAAGCTGGCATCTTCTGCTTGTACCAACATTCCCTTTCTACTATTTAAATTCTAAAAATAGAAGCCACATCTGATTATTCAGCATTCTTATTTTGTGCTTTTATTGCTGCTTGCAAAATGCCTTGGAGGGACAGATGAAACCTTGCTGATTGACTTTGTTGCCATTTTAACCCTTCACGGTGTCTTCAGCAAACAGTGGAAAACCTGGTGGGCAGACAGATGTGTTTCTGCAGCTTCCAGCTTTAGCTCCAGCTCCATGAAGAAAATGGGGCAAAGACAAAAAAATAATGGAACTGGGTCAACACCATCGCGCTGTTTATTTTTTGTTGCCAGCTGTACAGGGCCAGTCTTAGGGCAAGCTGGGCAAAGCAGTTGCCAAGGGCCCCACATTTGTGGGGACCTCGGTGGTGGCAGCTCTAGGTTTTGTGGATCCCTGGGGATCATTTTTTAAATGAGCCCTTACATTTTATTGGCAGATATACTAGTAGCAGCTCCCTGCTACGCGCAGTCAACTCAACTGAGTTGCGGAGCTAAAATTGGATCTGAGTCCCACCCACTCTTGCTTCCATTTCCTTCCAAGCTGGATGAGAGTAGAAGAGACTCGGGGTATTTTTACACAAAGCTAGTTTCTCTGGGAGAAAGAAACTTGCAGCAGGGGGTGGGGGTGGCATTAGACATTCACCCCTGCTACCGGAAGTTGGCTGGGCGCCATTGGAAACAGCCAGTGCCGGCAAGCTAAAGCATGCTTGGAGACCTGGGCTTGTAAAACTCTCAGAGTCTGGGTCTCCAAGCACGCACTGGTTCACAGGGAGCTAAGATAGGACTAGCGCGTGCTTGGAGACCCGGACCTTGAGGGTTTTACAAGTCCAGGCCTCCAAGCATGAGCTAATTCGCGGGCATGCGCTGTTTCCAATGGCACCCGGCTGACTTCTGGAAGCAGGGGTGAACGTCTACTCCCCCCACATGCAGGTTTGTTTCTTTCAGACTTCAGAAATCCGGGCAAAACGAGGCTCGTGTAAAAACTCCCCAAGTGGGGCTAAACTTAACTTTGATTGGCGGTGTAGAGGGGGAGCTGTGTGTGGCTGGGACTAGAGGAGGGGAGAGCCCCCAGTGGAGGATTGCCCTGCCACTCAAGCCTGCATCCCTCCCTCCCACAGGTAATTAAGGCAAGGCGGGGCTGGAGGGCGCCAGCCCGAAGGGCGACACCCAAAGGGTGTTGACCGTTAGTCGGGCCGTTTGTTGGCAGTCGTGGCTGTGACCAGGGACGCTGCCGGAGAAGAAGCAGACATGGCTGGGAAGACTAGTACCAGGAAGAAAAAAGGACAGAAGGTGGCGCCGGTTTCGGTGCAACCTCTTTCGGACCAGAGGTCATTGGACACCTTTCCTTTTCTTCGCTCACAGCGTTCGGCCCCGGTAGGTGTCTCTGGGGCTCCTGTTGAAGACCCGCCCCTCTGAAGGTTTCTGTGTCGCAGGCTGGTATGGGACTTTCCCCTGCTGGGGAAGATGGCTCAACACCGGACCTGATTTGTTTGGACCCATTTGCCCCTGCCCACAATTTGAGCGCTGTTGCCAAGGACAGTTTCTCTACGGACATGGACATCCCGAATTGTTGAGATCTGTTATATAGACAATGTATTTTGTTAGAATCACTGACTAGTTATCTTACCCAGACTCTAGGGGAAATTGTCTCTAGGTTTAAAGGTCAGTCCACTCAGCTGCAAATTATTGCTAAGACCCGGACCAATTGTAAAAATTGTGGCCAGGGGACCTCGATTAGGGCTGAGTCTGGCATAGATTGCTCCTCTCATTCGTCTGCCCTGGGGGTCCAGGGGGAGGGCCCACCAGGAAGGCCGACACAGCCTATTAGTCCCCCCCCCCCCGCATTGCTACGCATGATCCCTTGGTCTCCCATTCATTTAAGGTGGTCCTATCCCCAGAACAGTCTCCTTTAGAGTCCAGCCTTTGCCAGATGGGTTCTTTCCATTATGGAATTCTAAATTAGCAATTGCTCATTACTTGGAACAAATTTTGGGGTGGATTCCACCCGGGGCTATTGAGTCTTTTCAGCCGTTACCGTCTTATAAGCATGTTCAATGGTTTATTGGGGTTTTTTTCAGTTCCATTTTGCTTCCACTGTACTGGCTCAAGCCCATTTGTTGTCTTCTCGGGGGGTGTATGTGGGAGAGGTATTTAGGGACTTGGTCATTCACCCATTGGTCCCAAAATCAGCCTGGAACCAGTCTTTCGAGCCTGAGTCTTCTCCAAAGATCCCCCAACGAGTTGATTTTGGTGTTGGAGTGGTCCCAAAGGAAGTTATGGCTCAGTCTTCCATCCAGGAGAGACCCTTGAATCTTGCTCAAGGGATTAATCGGGGCAGGGAGTTGCTAACAGAGATCCTTACTGGCGATGGTCAGGAGTCGGGGCTGAGTTCATCTGTAGCTCTACCCCCCATTTCCAACTTGGGAAAGGACGCGTCACCATTGGAAGCCTCGGCTTCCGGTAGCTCAATGGACTTAGCCCCACCTGCTGTCCAGGCGGAATCTCTTGTTCCCTATGTGGTTTCTTGCCCCCCCCCCCAACTGTTTGCAGGATTTGACGATTCCTGGGGGGGCTGAACCTTGCTGAATTCCTCCCCATCAGTCTCAGGGTTCAGCCAACCTGAGTTCCCTTAGACTCTGCACCTGGAACATAGCAGGATGGCGCTTACGGGCTGCTGATGGATCCTTTCTGAAGTTCCTTGGGTACATGGACATTCTCTGTCTCCTCGAAACGTGGTGTCAGGAAGGTGTGGAGTTATCTGGGTATATGTCTTTTGGGGTACCAGCTGTTACTTATGCCTCTTGGGGTCGTTTTTGCGGGGGTATCACCTGCTTGATTTCAGTTAGGCTTGGGTTTTGTGTGGTGGAGTCATTTGAGCTCCCTCCTATTGCGCTGGCAGTTGTGGGGAGAGTGGCTAAGAGGCAGTTTGTTTTTCTTTCTGTTTATGTCCCTTCAGTCAACATTGCCAGTTTTCAGGGGGAGTTCTGGGATAACCTTGAGGAAATTATCTGATCTCTCCAGGATAAATTCCTGTTGGCTTTCTTTGTCCTGGAAGGCAATTTCAATGCCTGGTTGGGGGCTGAGTCTGAGGAGCTTTTGACTCATTGCCCTTTTCTTAGCCCTGGCGCTTCAGTTTTAAATCGTCATTCTAGGGATAAGATACTTAATGCCTCTGGTCTTAGATGGGCTGCCTTACTTGCCAATTCCAATATGCAGATCCTTAATGGTGCTTCTCCAGAGGAACCTGATGGTGAGTTCACTTTCATTTCCCACCAGGGTAGCAGTGTGGTAGATTACATTGCAGTTTCCCCTAGTCTTCTTCCCTATCTTGCTAGCTTCTCGGTGGGTCAGGAAATTCATAGTGATCACCTACTTCTAAGTCTCCAATTGGGTAGTACGGAGCCCCCAATGGGGCTGCTAGTAGTGAGGACAGTATTGGACCTCTTAGGCATCCATGGTCTACTGTCCACAGCTTGGAACTTGGGGAAGTGCTGTACTCTCCCCCTTGTTTAGCAATCAGGAACTGTATGATGGGAGCAAGTTCCCAATCGGACCCGATTAATTTGTATCTAGGATTTATCTCCCTTCTGAGGCCGTGTCTTGTCTCCGTCCCGAGCCTTACTCGTGGTGCTTGAGGGGTTGTTAGTAGGGGAGCCCCCTGGTATGACTAGGAATGTAAAGTTTTGAAGGCCCATCTGAGTACTTTGTTTTGCTCTTATAGAAGGCTGAAGGATGGGGGACTGTTGTTTGAGTTTCTCAAGGCTAAGAAGAAGTACCGGGCGCTATTAAGGTGTAAAAAGGCTGCCTACTTTGTGCAGTTATGGGATTCACTGCTTACAGCTGCTCGCGCCAGGGACTCTAGAAATTTCTGGTGGATCATAAATTCCACTATGGGTAAACCTCGAGTTTCTTGGTTTATCCCTATTTCGAGCGGGGCCTGGCTGCCTCATTTCCTGACTCTCTTTCCAGCCTGGGAATCCATGGAGGACCTTTCCCCTCAGTTGTTGGATTTGCCCCTATGGCCCCCGGTTCCGGAGATTGAGGTGGCCAATCTTATTAAATCTCTTAAGACAGGGAAGGCCCCGGTCATGATTGTGTCCTGACTGAGCTTGTTAAGAGCCATGCCGATTGGTGGGTTCCTTTTTTGGCAGCCTTTTTCACTTTCTTGGAAAGGACTGGTGCTTTTCCGGTGGATTGGGGAAGGGCGGTGATCGTTCCAATCTACAAGGGTGGTTCAAGGTCTGATCCTGGCAATTTTAGGCCTATAAGCCTTTTAAGTGTTATAGCCAAGCTTTATGCCAAGCATTTGTTAGTAGGGATGGGCGAACAGATCGCGGTTCAGGTTTGGCCGTTCGGTTCGGTTGTGTTTGGTTCGGCCGTTCGGTTCGGCCGTTCGGTTCGGCTGCATTCAGTTCATCTGTTCGGTTCGGCAGTTCAGTTAGTTCGCCGGGTTCAGGTTCGGCCGTTTGGTTCGGCCGTTCAGTTCGGGTTCGGCTGTTCGGGAAATGTTTTGTTATATAGGTGTTTTTTTTTTTTTTTATATGGTTTTTTTTTTATTATTTGTTTTTATATGGTTTATTTTTGTTTTTTATTTGTTTTGTTTTTTTGTTTTTATATGGGTTTTTTTTATTTAATTTTTTTATCTAATATTATATCTATCTATCTACACTAAATCTAACTGCTATTAACTATTCTAAATGCTATGAATTAAATGGATTATCTAATAAGTATACAGGCCTCCTACAAACACTAAAACTAAATCACTAACGCTATCTCTATCACTAAGCTAACTCCTACAACTGTCTACTGTCCCCCCCCCCGCTCTCTCTCTCTCTCTCTCTCTCTCATATATATATGGGATGGGGGGAATCACAAACAACACAAGGTTTCAGTTTAAGGTTTAAGTTTCATTTCAGTACAAAACTGAAATGAAACTTAAAGCAATCTAATAATCCTACTCAACGCCTGCTGTTCAGGAACAGTGACTAGCTCAGAAGGTGTTGGGAAGGGGGAGGCAGATAGTTTAATTTCTTGCAAGCCTCTCCACCCCTGGTGCCTGGAAGTCTGCTCCTCAGTGACTAGTACTACCCCTCCCTGTCACGTTTGACCTTCCAGTGAACCTTTTTTTGCCACCCGAACTCACCTGAACGTGATCCGACCTGACCGAACAGTTCGGTGTTCTGTTCTGTTCTGTATGTTCGGCCATTTCGTCGTTCAGTGTTCGTTTCTGTTTGGTATGTTAGCGTTCATGTTCGTGTTCGCGTTCGGTAGTCCGAACAGGCCGAGTTCGGGCCGAACACAGAATTTCCGAACCGTGTTCGCCCATCCCTATTTGTTAGCCATCTTAAATAATTGGCTGGTTGAGTCCAGAGTATTGCACAGGGAGCAGGCCAGGTTTCAGGCCAACAGGTCGACTCTCGACCACTGTCTCGCTTTATTCCATCTAGCAGAGAAATATGTTCAGGCAAATTCTAAGCTTTTTTGTGCCTTTGTGGATCTGAGGGCGGCCTTCGACACGGTTGACAGGGGCCTATTATGGGAAAAACTGGCCAGTCTGTCAGTCGATCAAAGGCTCCTCATTCTGATCCATCTATTACACAGGGACTCCTCTTTGGCAGTCAGACTCTCAAACCATGGCCATCTAACCTCATGGTTTTCCATCTTTTCAGGAGTTAGGCAGGGCTGTATATTGGCCCCCACATTATTCAACATGTTCTTAAATGACATGGTCCTTTGGATATCCTATCCTGAATTTTTTCCCCCCAAAATGGCTTTGCATCATGTGTGCTGTCTACTTTATGCGGACGACACAGTTGTCCTTTCCCAGCCGAGGGTGAGTCTGAGTAGGCAGTTATCCGCACTTTTTGAGTATTGTTCTGTCAATAAGCTGTCCATTAATTATAAGAAAACTAAAGTCCTTGTCTTTGGGAGGGGGAAAAAGATCTACCACTGGTATATAGATGTCCATCCGATAGCACAGGTCTTGTCTTATAAATATCTCAGGATCCGGTTTCATTCATCGTTTGGTTGGACCTCCCACCGGGAGATAGATCTTAATAAAGCAAAGGGCCCAACCGCTGCCATTGTTCACTTGTTTAAGTACAAAAGGCTTGGCAGCTTAGGGGTAGCTCTTAGAGTTATGGATGCCAAAGTCCATGCCCAATTACTCTATGGAGGAGCTCTTTGGGCAGTGGATTTCTCGGCTGCATTAAACACAGTTCAGGTCAAGATTCTCAAATCCCTGCTTCCCATTCCGAATGGGACCCCCTCGGCAGCTATAAGAGTAGGGTTTGGCCAACTTGCTTGGGACAAGACCAGCTGGAAGCAGGCGGCTCAATTGTGGCTTCGCCTCTTTCAGAACTCCCAATTTGGGCTTTTGGCCCTTATGCCCAAGGACAATTTTGAATTGTCTTGGTCGAAGAGGATGACCCATCAGTTGGCTGTTTGGGGGCTCCCAGTTGACCATCTGAAGACTGCTCCACTGAGTAGAGCCTGAAGGGAGGTTGGCATTAGGATCATAGATATAGGGTCCCAAGAAGATTTAGCACTGGAGGGTGCTTTTACATCTCTGGCCCACTATAAGTATGTTGCCCCATGTGCTGGTACTATGGCTGCTTATTTATCTTCTCCACTTTTGCCCAGGCGTTTTTCTCATCTCTTTGGGGCTCAGCTAAATGTGCTCCCTACTTGCCTTCTGGAAGGGCGCTATGCATGAATACCCTTTGATGCCAGGTTGTGCTCCTTTGATAATCTGGAGATTGAAACTGTCTCTCATATTTTATTTACTTGCCATCTTTATGATGCTCCCCGGTCACAATTTTTGGCCCCTTATATTGATTCCTTCCCAGGTAGGACACAGTTTGGACTACTTTGTATTTTTCTTTCTGACATTGATATAAATCACCTGATGGACGTCTCGGCTTTCCTAGGTCAGGCTTTTGCCTGTAGGGAACGTTTTTAAAGTCTTTACCTCCAGCTTCAGTTGTTGGCTCCATTCCTGAGGATGATGGGGTTTAGGATCTGTTCCCTGGTTTTCTGTTTAGATCCAACCTAGCTTAGGTTGTCTCAGGGGTTCTCTCCTGGATTTGTCGCTGTGTCCTTATGTATGTGTGTATTTATTTATGTCTATGTCTTTGTTTTGTTCGACTGCAAGGACCGTCGGATCATGCCAAATAAACTTAACATGACTTTTATTGGCAAGGTGGACCCTGCTCCTTCTTTTCCTTCTCCAGAGCTGAACTGCAATTAAAGGTCTTAGAAAGGGGAGGGCTGTCCTATCGGAGAGAGAAAGGGAGAATGAACCCCCACCCTCTCCAAGAGTGTAAGTGGGACATGGCGTAACAATGTATGCGTTCGTTCTTTTTTAAAAAAATATTTAAGAGCAGCTGAGGGGCCCCCTTCACCCACAAGGTCCTTGGCAATCGCCTTAGTCACTCATGCTGAAAGCTGCCTTTGGCTCCGTGTCACTCACCTGCCTTGCTGCACTGTACAGGGGGTTCATTAGCACCTCATTAACCCAGCAGTAGAAGGAGATGTGATTCCCTTGCCTATTGTTCATTCATTGCTGGAAGGTGGATGTGGGGCAAGTTTAAACTTTTCTCACTTTAACTAGTGTGGAATAAGCACTGCTATCAAAGAACAAAGGAAGGTAACATCCAGGCAAGAAGGAGCTGTGTACCTGGGATCAAGATGAAAACTAAAAAAAGGTAAGAAAGGCATGCGTGTGTTTGTGAGAGAGGATTCTTTAGAGTGCTGAAAGAGATTGTCACTCACTGCTTCCACCTGTGATCCTTTGAGGATGTTAAGTAATGTGACGCTGGCCCAGTTGAGCCCACCTTGGCTCAGCTGGGCCAGCGTCATGACAGTATGTTTGTTCTAGGCCTGCCAGATGTACACCTGGTTCAAACCCCAGTGGGGGTAGCAGCCGGGCCAGTAATGTGGGCCCAAAATGAAGCGGGCCCACAGTCCAGTCTCTCAGCAACCACCCAGATGGGCCAGAGAGGGTGGAAGTGGGTAGGAACATCTGTTCCCGGCCCTGGCCTGGGGGGTTGTCATGGTGGCCAGCCATGGCTGCCTGTTATTGGCAGCCATGGCTACCCATCACAACACCCCCGCGGGGTGATAGCGGCAGCATGGGGCATGGCCAGGTGGCTGTGTGTTCCCGTGGCCAGAGTTAACCTGGCTGGGGATAGCCCTCCTCACCCCTGGGCAGGATGATGGCGGTGTCATCACTTCTGTTAACACCCAGTGTGTCTTTAAAACAAAAGTTTTAGAGCCAAAATCAGTGTGAGAATTTGAGATGTATGTTGTTCACCGCCCCGGGCTGCCCTGTGGGTAGGAGGGGCGGGATATAAATTTTAAATAAATAAAAATAAATAAAATAAATAAATAAGAATTTTGACTTAAATAGGTTGAGTTTCAACTTGAACCATCGGTCTTACACATACAAACGCTTGTGTGCACAGAAACTCTCACACAGTCACAGACATTGGGTATTTTTACACATGATGGTACTGTGGTTGGCCACGCTTTGACTCTCGTGGTCACTTATGGTGCCGTCATGTCTGATCCGGCCAGCCAGATGTTTCCCCAGGCTGGATCAGGGCTGTCACCAGGCTGTGGCAGTTTTTAACCCAGGCTGTGTCTTGGACCCATCGCCGAGTCACAGTCCATGCTTGGTGCTGCCGCAGTCTGGGGAAACCATCTCTGGACCAGGGTTAAGTGGGATGTCATGTTTGATGGCCAACTCTACCTGTCCCTGCTCCAGGACTGGGGCTGCTCCGGATGCATGTGGTGGCCTCTTAGGCCACTGCGTCTGCCCATCAGGGAGGTGGGTGGGCTGCGCTCAGCAGCATGGGGGGTGGGGGGCAGAGCCTGCAGACCCACATCCGCATGCCACCCCACCCTCTCCCCGTCCCCTCCCTGGCCCAAACCACCAGAAAGTCTGTTTGGCAACTGGGCCAGATCCTGGTCGAGGTGAGGGCTCTTACCCTGGCCAGGATCAAAGCGTGATGGCACACTGCGCCATTGCGCATCCTTTTCTTCCAGCTAAGCCCCCAAAATACCCATCCTTTTCTTCCAGCTGAGCCCCAAAGTTAGTCAATGGACGATAACAAATTTCTACAAACACATGCACATTTATGAAAATTAGGATTGGCATGAAGTCTACCTATATCTCTTCATCAAATGTTGGCGAGTATGTCTGTCTGTCTCTCTCCTCCACACGGAAGCCCTTGAGGTTGTCCATTTAGGGTTGCCTTGCCACCATGCAGTTTGCACCTGGACAGTCTTGGAACTGGTCCACTGGAATGATGTGGCCACATGTCTGGAAATCAGTCTTGTGACATGTCTATTCTGTGGAGCATTTGGGAGCTGTGGAGGCTGTCTGTTCTATGGAGTGCTATGGAGACTGGCATTTAGAAACACGGGACATTTTAGCTCATCTCAGTGTTAGGCAACTGGCTATCTAAAATCTGAATAATTTGATATTAAAATACATTTGCACTTATGCAAATTTAGCATTGCCTGCTTTCCTTTGCTGTGATAGGTGGTAGCCCTACATCCACTCCCTCTGGAGATGCCCAAATTGGACATGTGCAAGCTTGCACATACACAGTGCTGGGCCTCCCTGTGTTGGCAATCATATCTCGTAGTGCTGGCTGTCCCCTGCCACCTCCTCACTGGATATGGCTGCTCACCTAGCACCCTGCAGAGCCTAAAATTGTCCCCTCAGCTTCATTTGGGATTTACATGTAGAAAGGGGGAAAGCCGTTGCCCGAAGCAGAATCCTTGGAAAATAATATCACATCGTAATTGTCTTGGGCTGGCAATGCATGCATTCGTCACACTCTGTAATGTAGAACTAATGAAGACAAGAGTGTACGAAAGCATATAATGGAAGGCAGCGCATACCAGACGTAGAACACCATGGAGCATACCCATCTGAAACTGTATGTGCTAGAAGCAAAATCCAGTCAGCAAAGCCAGAAGGACCAAAAACTAAGTTCTTTGTGGTCCAGGCAGAGTTTTATATCCCCAGAAAAGCTACATCAAATTAAAAAAGAAAAGATGTTTGCCATGTATGTTTTGTACTGAAGACAAGCTTCCTAATGGGGTTCTTGTTATCATTGATTGGGATCAGGTATTTATTCTTTTAAAAGTGGAGAAATCAAACACTGATTTATTTACTTAATTTTTTATCTTGATGTATTTTATTTATTTTTGCAGTGGTTGTCCTGGATTCCTCTACCCCCCTTCCTCTGACTTCCCCTAAAATACTTTGCATTCTATGTATTTTGTCCAATGTGTACACTAAAATAGGACGGTGTCCTGACTGTACTTAACTCTTTGCACTGGGGTAGTAACTAAAGATCCAAGGAAGATAGAAACTGCATTATGTGCCAGTCTCAAAGAGTTTACAATTTATTTATTTATTTATTTTACAAAATTTATAACCCGCACTTCCCGCCACAGGCAGCCCAGAGCGGCTAACAACAGTAAATATATATATGTGTGTGATATAAAACACTTTAAAACATAATAATCCTAAAACAGGGACAAAAACCCATTCTGCCCTCCTTATCCCCACCCACCCGTACCCCTCTCCCTTGCCAAATGCTTGGCAGAGAGTAGGAGCGGAAACAGGCACAAAGAGTGACAGCCCTAAATCCACTCAAGGTCACTTGCCCAAGGTCACACTATAGGTCAGTGGCAAAGGTGTTTAGGTTCCCTGACTCTTGGTGCGGTATCCATTACAATGCACATGACCAATGTACAGACTGAGGAGCAGGAGAGAGAAACATATATTTCTGATTGTACTCTCTTATTCCTTTTCTGTTGTATGCTTTTGTTAAATCCCTTTATACAGCTGCATTCTTAGCATGTTACCTACCCAGCATCTTTCTGCCCTGATATGCCTTTCCCTTTAGTTTTTAACATTGATATATTTTACCTTTGCTCATTCCAATTCACTAGTCCTTATCCATTCATTCACTGGCTCCTTCTAGCTCTTCTCTCTTAATTCTTTTAGTTCTGCAATCCATTGCCATCTCACACAGTGGGTGTTTTTAAATGAGCAAGGTTGGGGGTGGGGGGCAAGCGTCCATGTCTGTTGAGCAGCATAGCCGCGGAGCAGTCACTCAGGTGGAGTGAGTGGGGAGGGATCTTAGTGGGCGGCTCTCAGTATGGCTACCGCGGCAGCCCCCTCGTACTCCTCTGCCACAGACCATGGGGGAGGGGGAAATGCGCCAGGCTGGTCTTTTAAATTGACATGTCCCCGCCATGAGTGCTGGGAAACTGGACTCCTCAGCACTTGCAGCCAGTTCCTGTGACTTGCAAAGGCCGTGCCCCCCTCTCACGGTGCCTCTGCGTAGGGGACCTGCCTGCTGGACTGGGTGGCCGCCCCAGTTCATACAGGCAGGGGATGTGTGGGCACCTGTTGCCCACACACTTTTTTTGGCTTGCCCCGCACAGGGAAGTCTGGGTTTTTTGGCAGTGCCCTGTGAGTGGCCATGAGTGGATGCTGCATGGCTCATGGGAGTGCACATCCCCCTGCTCCACCTTCCAACGGGCGGTCTGAGGAGTGGTTTACTGGGTGGCCACGCGTGGTAGCATCTCATTTGAAAACACCAGGGGTTTTCAGATAAGCGCATTACCCACCCGGTACCCACACAGTAGTCACTAGTTAACCTCTAGTTACTAGTGGGATTTTCACATAAGCATGGTGGATACTAGGTGGGTAATACTGGGAGGGGAGGTGCTTGTTTGAAACACCCACCCAGTATCTCACCCATTCACCGTTCTCTCTTCACCTACTACCACTTGGTGATCATCATTAATCCCTCTTCCATCCTCTTCTCAAGGTAGGGTGCTTAGGAGCTCTCTCCCATTGAATTAAATAAGAGTTTAATCACTGAATTCACTGGGATGAGGATCAGGTTATGGTCCCTCTGAAAGCTTAAATGAAGTATTCAGAGGCTGAAATTAGTTCACAGGGACCCATGTTCACTGCGTTTTCTTCATTGGTGGCAATGTGGAAAATGCAGTGAGCACGGATCCCTAAGGTCAATGGATGCTTTTGTTCTGTTCTGAATGCCAGAACACAGTTAATCAAACTTCCATGGGCATTTTGAAAGGTGTGATTTCTGCATGTCAATTTTACATCCCCCCAAGATGTGGCAGCTAACTAGGAAACAGCCTGTAAGAAACTGACACAAGGATCCAGATGAGGAAGGCAAGCAACAACATGAAATTAGTCTTGTTTCCCATGCGTGTGCAAGGGAAGAAATCAGCAGGTGTTTTCTAAGGGAGAACAACTTTAACTAAACATCACCTTCAACAACCAAACCTCGGTATGTTTTTTTTTTAATGTGGTACCACTGCCTAAGCTTTTTGTGAATCTAGGTCTTGACTCTAGCCTTCAGTTTCAGCTATTTATTTTTTATGTATTTATTTTAAAATTTATATCCCGCCCCTCCTGCCCACCTGGGCACCGAACAACATTCAATAATTTTTTTAAAAAAAAACCAATTTAAACAATTTAAAACAATTTAAAATACAATACAATGAGGGGAAACCCCCTACCCCTCGCCAAAAGTCTGACGGGACAGCCACATCTTACATACACGTCGAAACAACAGGAGAGTGGGAGTCAACCGAGCCTCCTCCGGGAGCGAATTCCACAGCACAGGGGCGGCCACCGAAAAAGATCTAACATTGGTGGCCACCCACCTCACCCGGGGAACCTACAAAAAGACTCCCATGGACGATCTCAAGGGTCGCACGGGCACATGGGGAGAGAGGCGGTCCCGCAGATAAGCAGGGTCCAGGCCGTGAAGGGCTTTAAAGGTTAAAACCAGCACCTTGAAGCTGGCCCGGTGCTTTATAGGCAGCCGGTGCAGAGCCCGGAGCACTGGTGTCATGTGCTCCCTGCGACCCGCCCCCGTAAGGAGATGGGCCACAGCATTCTGCACCAGCTGCAGCCTCTGGACCAGCTTCTCGGGCAGCCCCACGTAGAACGCATTGCAGTAATTCAGCCTCGAGGTGATGAAGGCATGGATGACAGTGGCAAGGTCGGAATTTGAGAGATACGGCTGAAGCCACCGGACAAGATGTAACTGCCGGAACGCATTCCCTGCCACGGCCACAACCTGAGATTCCAGACTGAGCCGCGAATCGAGGAGCACACCCAGACTCCGCACTTGAGAGACCATTGGAGGGCGAACCCCCCCAACAAGAGGAGATTCAACCACCCCCAGGTCCCCCAAGCCCTCGCCCACCAACATCACCTCCGTCTTGTCAGGATTCAGTTGCAGATGGCTCAACCTCATCCAAGCCCCCACAGCTGACAGGCACTGGGAAAATAAGGAGACTGCATGGCCTGGGTCGGTGGAAAAGGAGAGGTAGAGCTGAGTGTCATCAGCATACTGATGACACTGCATGCCCTGAAACCCCCTCACGATCTCCCCTAACGGCTGCATATAGATGTTAAACAAGAGGGGGGACAGAATGGCACCCTGCGGGACTCCACATGTGAGGTCCCGGGGGGAAGACGTACACTCCCCCAAGACCACCCGGTGAGTTCTCCCGGCCAGGAATGAACGAAACCAGTCCAAGACCGTTCCGCCAATTCCAGCACGGTCCCGCAGGCGAGTCACCAACACCTCATGATCGACTGTGTCGAATGCAGCCGAAAGGTCTAGCAGGACCAGTAAGGTCTGACGACCCTGGTCCAACGCCAGACGGAGATCGTCAACCAAGGCCACCAATGCCGTCTCCGTACCATACCCAGGCCGAAACCCAGACTGGGAGGGATCAAGGAAACCGATGTGGTCCAGATGCTCCTGGAGCTGTCGTGCCACAGCCCGTTCAATAATCTTCCCTAAAAAGGGAAGATTAGAGACCGGCCGATAACTGGCAGGAGCATCAGCGTCAAGAGATGGTTTCTTGAGCAGGGGTCTAACCACAGCCTCTTTTAGGCAGTCAGGCACCCTGCCCTCCCGAAGGGAGGCACCAACCACCCCAGCCAACAACGGCCGTAACGTCTCCTGGCTGGCTTTCACCAGCCAGGACGGGCATGGATCTTGCTCACAAGTAGTGGCACGAACAGATCCCAACAAGGAATCCACATCGGCAGGCGACACCATCTGAAACCGATCCCACAAAACAGGACAGGACGGGGCATCCATAGCCCCAAGATGATCCTCTGCAATAACTGTGGTGCCGAAATCGTGGCGGATGCGAGCGATCTTATCTACAAAGTACTCGATAAACCGGTCACAGCGGTCACTGGATTGCTCCAGGTCCAGGCGGAGACAGGCAGGACTGACCAAGCCTTTCACCACCCGGAAAAGCTCCGCTGGACGTGACTTTGCAGATGCAATAAGAGCAGCAAAGAACTGCTTCTTTGCTGCCTGCACCGCCACAGCATAAGCCTTTAAACTGCTCTTATGCTGCGATCGATCATACTGGTCGCGAGTCCGGCGCCACCGTCGCTCTAACCGCCTGCTCTCCCGCTTCAAACACCGCAGACCCTCAGTAAACCAAGGAGACCTGCGGGAGACTCGAGAGGGCAGCGGACGCCTGGGAGCCACCCTGTCTATGGTCTCGGCCAACAAGGTGTTCCAGAAGGCTACGAGATCATCGACAGAGCGGGTGTCAAGGTCCAGGGGAAACTCCCCCAGAGCATTCCGGAACCGATCCGGTTCCATAAGTCTCCGGGGGCGGACCGATCTAATAGGTCCTGCACCCTGCCGGGGGCTATCGTGCGCCAGGATGCACGTCTTAAGGAGGTAATGGTCAGACCATGACAAAGGCTCTACAGCCTTAACTCCTACTAACTGACCCCCCGCCTCAAGGCCGGTGCAGAAAACCAAATCCAGTGTATGTCCCTCCTCATGTGTGGGGCCACAGATGATTTGGGACAGGCCCATGGTTGTCATGGAGGCCATGAACTCATGCCTCGCTCCTCCAAGATCGGTGTCAGTGTGGATATTAAAGTCCCCCAGGACCACCAATCTAGGGGTCCGGAGGATCACATCTGACACCAAATCAGCAAGAGCATGTAGGGATGCCGCCGGGCAGTTGGGTGCACGGTACACCAGCAGCACCCCTAATCTATCCCCGGCCAAATCCAACACAAGATGGAGACAATCAACACCTGGTGGAGCCTGCACCGGATATCTCCTAAAAGACAACGCATCCTTGATAACAATGGCTACACCGCCCCCCCGTCCCTCCAGCCGAGGCTGATGCTGCACAGAGAACCCAGCCGGAACAAGATCAGCCAAAATAGGGCCCGATTCATTGTCCAGCCAGGTCTCTGTAATACACACGAGGTCGGCGTCCCACTCCGGGATTAACTCCCGGATGGTAGATGACTTATTGACAACCGACCTCGCGTTCAGCAGCACCAGACCAAGGCCTGGGGTCTCCTGGGCCTCGACCCACAACCTACCTGCGTGGGGGGTCGAGAGGGGAACGGGCACAAGGCACCGCTCCCTCCTCACTGATGGAACACACCTCCCCATGGGACCATATCTCCCCCGACCCGTAACAACCCCAATAGCTGTGGAACCCCTCCCCTCCTCAGAGAACCCAGTTAGACACCCACCCTCCAAAGGCTGCCCCAACAGGCCGGCGAGAGGGACCCCACACCCTAAACCCCCCTACCTGCCTCTGCCACTGGTGGGCAACTCTCCCCCCCTGGAGGATCGCCCCTGCTCACACCAGGGGTTCCCCTCCACACCACCCCTAACCTCCCTCTCCTGCCACCAGAGGGAGGTCAACAACCCCCGACACCACACCCCAACCCCCAAAATTCCACCCCTCCAATATTAAAATTCCCCACACCATAAACACAGGACCCCACCCCACTCCTCCATCTGTCAATATCTTCACACACCCCACTCCCTCCCACATGGGGGCGGGCGAGGCAATGTCCCAATCTGTCACCATGCAGGGGTGCTCTGCAGAAAAAATAATGTCCCTGGTAGCCACCTCCGTACGCTAACGGCCCGCCAATGGCACTTCGCCCTTTGGCGGCGCCCTTTGCTCGCCGCCCTCAGGGACAGCTCCCGTTTGTAAAAGATGGGTATCTGCACATATCTGCACATCTGTAAACAATGAACGATAGCAATAACATGTTCTTTCTAAAAGACAAAGCAGTACATTGATTACTAACAGCAGGGTGCAAAGCCCAGCAGGATTTTGACTAGGGCTGCTGATTTGCTGGGGCACAATCATTGCAGTGCCATTTAGGGGTGTGCATGTCATTTTCGTTATATCAATAACAAAACCAAAAACTGTCTTTCGTTATTGCAATAACAAAAATTACAAAAATAATAATGAAATCAATAATGATAACAAACGTAGTTACTGATTTTGTTATTGCCTGGCAGGTGTTTTTTTGGAGGGAAATGTGGAGAGGGGAGGAGGGAGCAGACATCTCGGAGACCGAAACAGTGATGAACTCTTGAACTGGGAGGGGAAGGACCTGATGGATGTATCTCTGGCCAATAAGCAGCACAAGCAGATCCCAGCAGTTGAATGGCGCCCTGCGATTCCTCAGTGCCTCTGCCTCCCAGAACCAATCAGGAGGGCTCTGGGGGAGGGCACTGCAACCGTTAATATTGTAGGGCAGGGCTGCTTCATTCTGTGTTAGCTCTCTTGTTTGTCATGGTGTGTTTGCCGAAGCTGCTGGTGCTTGCACTAGAAATCCTCCCATATATCCCTTATTCCCTTCCCTACCACCCAATCCTTATTCCTTAGGTACACATATATATAGAGAGAGACAGAGATAGAGAATAGAGATAGATTAGAGACAGGGGCCTTTTCCTTTCCCCTGTCTGTCTCCCCCGTCCATATATTATATAGATATAAGTTTTATATATATAGATTAGATATTTAGATACTAGGCTGTTTTTTATTATATAGATTAGTATTATAGGATAGAAACATTTTGTATTATACATAGGTTAGGTTTAACTTAGATTCTGTATATATTATATAAATAAAACTACATACTGTGTACAGTATTTATTATTGTGTGCAGTTCTTTCTGTAACACAGGGTGATTTCAGACGAGACGGGGCGGCATTCGCCCCATCCTGGAATCACCCTTCTGATTCCCCACCGGAATCAGTCCGTCACGCCCAACAGACGTGCTGGCTGATCCCGGCGGAGAATCGGGGAGGGGGCGGGGCCACGTGGCGTAATGTGCGGCTGCATGGCCCCGCTCCCCCACCGCCCACCCTCTGGGGAGACAGGCGGGTGCCGTGGCCAATGCGGCCCCAGTGCCCGCCCGAATTTACCACGGCCCGGAATCCCACCGGGGATTCCGGGCTGTGGTTGCCATCAAGACGAGACGGGCCCCTTCATCGCGACGGGGAATCACATTCACCACGCGATTGGTGCCGGCCCCGCCGGTTCCACTGATCGCATGGTGAATGTGATTCCCCGCCGCGATTGACCATGGTTAACATCTGGGGGGGAACTTCCGGTTCCCCAACAGACGTTACCAGGGCCGTCCCAAAACATTTTGCTGCTCTAGGTGAAGACAACATTTGGCGCCCCCCCCCCCAAAGTGGTGGTATGGGATACGTAGACCTATTCTCCACTGCCCTCAACGCAAAGTGCAGTCTTTTTTCACCAGGGCAGCCCACGATTCCAAGTCCCTAAGGGATGCATTTGCACTAGACTGAACAGCCCATCTCAGTTATACCTTTCCACCCATTCCTCTCATTCCATGGGTGTTGAGCAAGATTCGGTTAGAGGGGGCCAATCTTATCCTCGTATCTCCACAGTGGCCTTGCCAGATATGGTATCATGAGCTTCAAAATCTAGCCAACTTATCCCTTGCCCTACCCCAAATCCTGGACTTGCTGTCCTTGAACCAAGGGAAAATTCTCCACCCGGAACTCAGACGACTGAACCTCCACGCTTGGAGGATTCACATACCGAAGGGGCTCAATCCTTAAGTAACAAGTTAGCCCTTGTTCTCCAAAATGAACTTAAACCATCCACTCGTAAGTCCTATGACTCCAAGTGGAGAAGATTCTGCTTTTGGCTACAAGCCAAATCTCTGTCTCCCACTCAACTGTTTGTAGAATTAGTACTACAATATTTACTAGAATTAGCAGAGAAAGGTTTGGCACGCGCTCATTAAGAGTGCACCTCTCTGCCATTTCTAGGCATGTTACCCTCCCTGGTTCTAAATCATTATTTGCTCACCCTATGGTTAAGAAGTTCCTCAAGGGTCTTATAAATTTGTTCCCACCGCATCAGGTACCACGGTCTTAATGGGATCTTAATCTGGTACTTGATCAATTGACGAAACATCCCTTTGAGCCTCCAGAACAGGCAGATCTATTCCATTGGACCTTAAAAACTGCCTTTTTGGTAGCTGTCACGTCCCTCAGA
>QEPC01010930.1:8321-29878 GCA_003113815.1 Sphenodon punctatus
CAGGAACACGCCCTCCACAGCCTCGCACACATCCCGGAGGATACAGGCAATGGTGCTAAGACCTGCCCTGAAGTTCTGGGAGACAGACCGGCAGGAGTCGGGTGTAGCTAAGGCCCAGACCCCTATAGCCACCCGCTGGACCTGGGGATGGGGGTCCGCATGGGGGTGTGCTGTCACTTAAGCCAGGGCGTAAGGAGCTCAGCGAGTGGGAGCAGGGTGAGCTTGTCCATCCTAAAGTGGGCCCTCCAGGCTGTCTCATCCCACTTGGCCAGCGCCTTGGCCCACCAACCCTGTGCCCGCTCGGTGACCCATATCCACCTGTTGATGGGCATAGCGAGCAGGGCTGTCCGGTGCATGGTCTCCCTCCCCCATTGGAAGTGCCCAGCCGCCTTGTGGATTGCTGCAGGCCAGGTTCGGCCCTGGCTCATAGCCTGCTGGTTTGCCCCAGAGAGCCTCTGCACCCTGAGCCAGGCAAGGCCTCTCCTGCGCCCATGGTGGACCCTGCGGGCCCTTGCAGCTCTCCAGGCCAGGGAAACCCACAGGTGGGCGCCCAGGTGCTGCTCCATGGTAAGGAGGTGCAGCTGCTCAGTGTAGTCATGGTACCACTCAGCTGAGAGCACGAGGTGCATCCAGTAGGTGGCTGCCTCATCCCGTTCCATGGTGGTGGGGCCCCAGGGGGTTGAAGGATGGTTATGCTGGCCCGGTGATGGCCTGGGTGGCTCGGGGCCCCGCCCCCAGCTAGCTGGGTCTCTCAATGTGATGCAGGTGTCCATGGGTGTGCAGTTGGGTGCACCTGCTGGCCTCGCATGGGGCCTCGCGCACGCACGGGCGCGTGAGGCTGTGTGTTCCTTGTGCAGCTGCATGGCTTCAGCCATCACCCCCCTCTCCCTGTTTGCAACACTGTGTCCTTGCCGGCCTGATTAGCCGGCCTGTTTGGGCGCTTGTTGCCTGCACCTGTGCCGGGTCCGCACCCCACGCCTCGCTTTGTTGCTAAACAATATTGTGGCTCATGGCCACCTGTCCTGTCCTTGGGACCCCTTGGACACACACACACACCCGGCTCTGGAGGGTATGTGTGCCCCCCTGTCCATGGTGCTGTTCTCCCTGTCTAGCTGGACCATGGCTGGTTGTGCATCCACCTGGCTCCCGCTTCCTGGCCCCCATGGGGCCCCGCATAGCTGGACCTTCCGTGATACCATGTCCCTGTGTGACCTGTGGCATACCCTGGCTGTGCAGCTGCTCCTGGGCTGCCCGGACAGCCAGTTGGGTGCTTATGCGAGCCTGAGCTCTGGTCTTTGCTACTTCGGCTATGAGGCGAGCGCTCGTGATTGCCGGCTGAATGCGGAGACTCTGGGGCTGGTTCCCTTCACCGATGGGCACATCCTGGAGATGAGATGCTCTCATGTGGCCTGGTCCGTGGCTGAGACCGTGTCTGCTCTGTCTGTGTGCAGCCTGGCCGCCTACACGATCTGCCTTGCGGAGGGGGGCCCTGCCTTGGCCGTGTCCTACTTTGGCTGTGTTCATGGGGCACGTGGGTACCAGCGCTCGTGTGGCGGTGTATCACCAGCTGTTAGAGCTGGGACAGCTTCCGTGGCCCTCTGCTGCTGACTGCTGCATGTCTGAGCCTACCACGGCAGAGCTGGCAGCACTGTCGGGCGTGTGGTCCCGTTCGGATATGCAGTTGGGGCTGTCCATGCAGGATCCCTTCGAGGTCTACTACCTGATTGCCCACCACATGTCCTTGTTGAGGTACCGCCGGGGCATGATCCATTGGCCCCACCTGGTTCATCGGGTGGGGCACCTGGCCCCTGGGCTCGTTGTGGCCCCCAGCAGATGGCTGCAAGTCCCGGTGTGCCTCCCGGCCCCCCAGTTTCCTGCCTCCGTGTGGGCTCCCGCTCCTGCCCAGGGGCCAGTTTCTGCTGGCTGATCCCTCCTTGATGTCTCTGCCGTGCTGCTGTGCTGCCTGCTTCCTGGGATGCTGCTTCCCCTGCCTGTGGCTCCGGGCCCCCTCCGGCCCCCACTCCCCATCTGCCTCTGCACCCAGTGTTCCCCTCTGTGGATGCCTTCCCTGGTGATGGGTCTGGCACTCTGTATGGCCCCTTGGGTGTCTGTGTGACCTCGGGGTTCTGGGGCCCTCGGACTGCCCCTCCCGCCTTCCTCTGGGTGTGTTTGTGTGTCCTTGGACCTGCTGCACTGCACCAGCTCTCCTGCCTGCCCTCCATAGGCCCCTCTACAGGGTGTGGGGGTCTGCATATGCCTTCTGGACTCTTCCTGGCCCGCTCGCTGTTCCATGTGAGCTCCCACTGTGCCTTGGTCATGAGCTCCTGGGGCCCCCCATTCTGGGACTGCCTGTGTTGCCCATGTGGACAGTTCTGCTGTGGGGGTTGTGGTTGCTGTTGTCTGTGTCCTGCCCTCCCCCTGTGTCATTCCCCCCACCTTCCCTGTTCCACATCCCTCCCATGCCCAGTGTGCCTTGTGTCTTGTCCGGGTGCCCATGTCCCCCCTTTCCTTTCCTTTCCTTTCCTTCCTTTCCCTTCTCTGTGTATGTGTGTGCCCGGGCATGTGCTTGTGCTGTGTGTTCCCCTGTGCCCCCGCTGTCTGTGTGCTTGTTGTGTGTGGTACCTTTCCGAGTCTTCTCCCTTTCCCCAATCCCTTTCCGTTTCCCTTGTTTGGGCATTCCTTTTTGTGCCTTTTGGCTTCGTTTGCCCTCAGGTGGCCATGTCTGTGTCCCGCCCCTGCCCAGTGGATTCTGGGTGTTTTTACCATGGCCGGGAATCGGCGTCATGTCTAGTGCGCTGTCCCGGCCTGTGATGTGCCATCCTGATTCCCTGCCATGGTTCCAGTCTCGTCATGTCTGTTCATGGCTTTTATTCACCCTGGGGGGTGGTTGTTCGGTTCACCCCCACCGGGAATCCACTGTGGTGAACCGGATGCCCGTAACGTCTGAAATCACCCAAAGATAGTGTTTCTTGCTGACTATAAAAGCAGCTGGGTTTTTTTGGTTATTTTTCTTCCCTCAAGATATTCTCCTGAGCTATTCAAGGAGATGTGGTTGTGGGGGGGAGATGTTTCATTATGGGCACTGGGGATGCAATAGGATTCAATAGTACTACTTCCCTTCTTTTATTAACTTTTTATGTGAACACCAGATTATTAAAACTGTTACAAATAATACTTTCGGTTTTGTTTTGGTCTCGTATCTGGCGGCCGCTTTTTCTTAAACATTTTACTTTGGTTTTACAGCAAGCCACTTGGGCTATTTATCTAATTATCTCTTTTTATTAACTCTTAATTGGTTACAGCTGCAAAGGGTTCTTATTGCAACAACAATTTTCTACCACTTTTTAAACTAACTTAACCTAATTGACTAAAACACTTACATTTTCCAATGCAGACGCTGGGTGTTTTCAGACATGATGAGATCACAGTGAACCTCGCTGAATACCTACATGCAGTCACTGTGCCCTGTACGTCTGTTCAGCAGCCGCCAGATGTTCACCACGCTGAATATCCACATGGGGTCAATTTCAACCACGCTTCCTGGGCTACCAGCGCAAAAATCGGCTGAAGCGTGGTGAAAGTGACTCCAGGCGGGCATAAAAAAAGAGTAATGTCTGGTCAGCTATCATGGCCCAGAATCCCCGGCGCGATTCTGGGTCGTGGTGAACGCGGCCATGGGTCTCGCCACCCGCCCATCTCCCTGGAGGGTGGGAGGCGAGGCAGTGTGGAGGGGGAGGGGCCGTGCGGCTGCACGTTGCACCGTGTGGTCCCACCCCCTCCCTGATTCCCCACTGGGATCCCCGGCACGTCTGTTTGCCATGCGTGGGTGATCCCGGCAGAGAATCTCTGGGTTGTTTTTTCGGGACGGGGCGAAGCCGCCCTGTCACGTCTGAAAACGCCCAATATCAAACCAAAGCTTTTCTCAGCCACTTCACTAAATCTTTCTGTTGCTTCCACACAAGTTACTCATTTTTTCCCCCCCTCTTCTTAACTTTTTTTGCTTTGTCCCTATGCAGGGCAGACATGCTAACATTCCACTACCATCTTATAAAAGCATGCTCTTTCCACCTAACACAAGTCATTGGAAACTTTCTTTGAAGAATACTTAATTAACTCTGCTTTGCAGAAAGCAGGGTGAGCTGTTAAAATTATGAGTTTGTCTTGGCCCTTTTTTCCTCATCTAAATAAGGCACTTTATTCTACATAGGAAAACTGCTTGTAAGGGCCATTGGCCTTTCTTTGTTGGCAATCTGAGCACTTGATCCCATCATAACCAATTTTTTATTGCTCCATGTGCCCTGATATTTTGCAGTACCAAACGTACAGGGTGGTGGTTTAGCCATGCTGGTAGCCGAATGTAATTAGTCAGCATGGTTCTTGTAGCCAAATTTTGCAGTGTCCATACTTTTGGACCTGGATTACTTATTCTTGGAAATTTATGGGTCATTGCTTTTCCAGCACCTGCCAATTGCTCCAATATGTAGTTACTTGCATCAACATTCCCTTATTTTCTAAGGGCCCACATTATTTTAGTTTTTGTTTGCTGGGCCAAATGTACACATCCAGGGATCACACCATGAGACAGAAACCAATAGTTATATATGAAAACATGTGTCCAAGGGCCATCTGATATCTGTTTTTGATCCTCCTCACAAGAGACTGTGTGGGCCTCTATATAAAATGTCTCCATCAGTCTGGGCAACCCCTCCCATACTCCTCTCCTATCAAATATGGCACTAACTTTAATTTCCAGAAGAAGCTCAACTGTTCACCAGCCCTCATGCATGGAGCAGTTTTTGAAGTTTCCAAAGTTTCTGAAGTTTTCCAAATAATGGCCTTGGTCCTCGGAACTTGGAATTTGGACTCTCTGAACCGAATACCGTAATATTCGGCTATTTCCAAACTTTTCTGAAGACTTTGTTTCAGCCCTATATATAACTGATTATATAAAGTTGTCTGCACTGACATTGTCAACATTTCACTGTATAAAGAGTATACAGTTTCTATACGTGTAAAGGACAGAGTTAATGCAGTTTGAAAAAATGTTCGTACGTGACTTACGATATAAATATATGTCGTGTAATGAAATAATATGATATGTTTAGCTAGTGGTAAATAGTAATGAGTAAGTATGTATGATAATAAATTAAGTACATATCTTCCATGAATGTTAATGGTAAATTATAGAATATAGATAGAAAATCTAGAGATAATTTCCATGCTTTTTGGCATTAATTTTTGTTGTAATATATGTAATTAAATATTTTTTTTAATTGGAATTGTAATAAATGTTCATGTTTTTTGGAGTTTAAGTTAGGGGGAAATGTATTTTGTGAAATGGTTTTGAAAGGGAAAGTTTTTTGTTTTGGAAACAGTTCAGTCTTTAACTTTTTTTAAAAAAAAAAATGTTTAGGGTTTTTGTTTTAGAACATTTTTTCATTTTTAAGGGGGTTCCCAGATCTGGGCCCTGGATTCCGTTGTTATATACCCTGGGATTTTGAAAATTACTACTTAGGGTTGGCTTAAGCCAGTCGCATGAAAGACCTTGCCCTCTGGAGGCATGGATCTGGCCACCAGCAGGGCAAAGGTTTCCCATCCCTGTCTCAAATAAGTTTACAGATGTTATTTGAAAAGCTTGCTTTGAGTGACAGGTGGGAGCGGGGCTTGGGAAGTTGTGCGGGGAGGGATGGGAGGAGAAGCAGGGCTTGGTGGGTCAGTTTCAGGCTGGGGAAGGTGACAGGTGGGAGCAGGGCTTGGGAAGTTATGCAGGAGGGATAGGAGGAGAAGCATATCTTGTGGGGGTCCACAAGGTACTTTACTATTTCCAGGTGACCATCAAAACAGGCAGCCCTAAGCGGGGTTGAGTTTGTCAAAGTAGTGTTGTTGACAGATGCTCCATGATTTAATACAGACTGAACCATGTCAGATGACCAGCAGCAGAAGCTGCCCATAACAGGAGCTCCCTCAATGGTCTCACCATCAAAATTCACTGAGCTACCAACTTCTATTGAAGCACAGCAATGTTCCAGCAGATATTCCACCATGTCAAGATACCCGTAGTGGGCTGCCATGAGAAGTGGTGTGGCACCATTTGTTTTTTTTGACATTAGCAAAGCCATTTCTTCTTTAGTTTTGCTTGCCAGCAACTTGGTGAGGAGTCACAGCTTGCCATCATGAGCTCAATTGAACTCTACTGTCTTTAGATCCATTTAGTCTGTTCCTCCCTTAAAGGATACACACCTACCTTTCTTCAGAGTCAAAAATAATAAAACCTACTCAAAATAGAGTTCAAAGGGAGTGTCTACACCCTTTTCTTAGTAGATCTGTGCTACCCTTTTGTACAGACATGAAGATAGTAATAAACTGAATTAAGTCATAACAGAACAAAGAACACAGTGTTCAGGAATCTTCCCGAGGCGTTGAGAGCCCCGCCAGCTCTCGCTCACCGAAACAGCCTTCACAGCAAAGCTGCTCCTGCTGCCACTGCCTCCTCACCCTGCACATCCTCCAGCTCCTCCATGACAGGCAGCTCCCCACAGCAATTAGCCTTTCACCAAGCAGCCACTCCAGTACCCAGGCGCAGCCGAGATTGCTGCTGCCCAAAGCCCCAATGGGGCGCCTTGAGGGGGGGCAGATTCAGGCTGAGGAAGCTGCAGGAGAGGTGACAGGTGGGAGCGGGGCTTGGGAGGTTGTGCGGGGGAAATGGGGATCCGAATCCAGACTGGTGGGGAGGACTCCTCCTCCATGGCACCAGAGTGGAGAGCCGAGTCGCAAGGCTTGTGAGTGTAACCTGACCTGACGCAGACTGCTGCATGGGGTCCCTCCCTGCCCACAAGGATACATTTGTTTGCTCTATGAGCTAAATGTGTATATGTACATATGCTATCTGATTATAGACCCTTTGGAATTGGGACTGAATAGGTAAATAAGTCCTTTCCCATTTGAAATCTTTTAGCTGCTGTAGAGGGCAGTCCCATCAGCCCCCCGAGGGAGATCCCCACCCACCTATAACTCCCCTATCTCTTCTGCCACCAGAGGATACCACTCCCTCTCAAAAGGGTTGCACCCCTCCCTCACACCAAGGGGGTCAACCCTTCCCAACCTAACCTAGTCCCACCCCCCAGCGGCTATCCCACCTGGTCAGCAAGGGAGAACCCCAAACCCAACCCCCACCCCCCACCACAGGGGAGCCTAAAAAATCTCTCCCATTAGGGTCCGACCCGTCCCTTGCACCAAGGGGACAGACACCCCCCCAAACCCATTTGGGGGCAGGATCATTCACAGCCAACATACCCCCACACCTAATCCAACCCTTAACCACACTAAATTCCACCCTAACACCAGCTGCCCAAATAACGCATTGCCCTCCTACTTATAAAGCTTCAGCTTCTCACAACCCCCAGTCCTACCCCCCCACTTTTACCCCTCCCACTGGAAGTTTTATTTATTTATTTATTTATTTATTTAGTGATACTGATTTGTATCCCACTCCCTGCAGCCGTACAGCAGCATGGGGCGGCTCACAAGACAGTTAAAAACAATATATAAAAACAACTCATAAAAGGGATTACTAAAACAATAAAAACAACAACAAGGAGGTAAAACCACTGGTAAAAAAAACCCCACCCTTATTCCCCCCTCTCCCCCAAAGGCCCAGACGAACAGCCAGGTCTTACAGGCCCAACAAAAGGCCAACAGGCTGGGAGCCAGGCAAGCTTCCTCTGGGAGGGAGTTCCACAGTCGTGGTGTGGCCACCGAGAATGCCCTCTACATCGTGGCCCCTTTTGCTGTGGGGGGGGGGGAATCACCTGACTCCGCCCACTCACTTCCTGAAAGGGGGGGCAGATGGCAGTCCTGAAGGGTAAGAGGTCTCCTCACCAGCTCCCGGCCCTCAAGAACAGCACCTCAGGGGACCTGGAGCAAGAGCGGCAAGGAGGATAACGGCAGCAGCGACTGTATATTCACAGGATCTCAGGGATCTCAGAATCTCCCAGCACTCAGAATCTGAGGAGGCACTGTGGGGGTCCTGAGGCACAGGTATATTCTCCAGTTGCCATGTCCAGCCCAAAAATGGCCCCACATACAGCCAGTGCCCTTTGCGCACTGCCCTTCAGGCTAGTGTCCTCTGGGACCACCCCTTGTGTATATACCTGTAAAGGAGGAGAGCAGGTGTCAATAATCAGCCACTGATAGGTCCATTAATGGCTATTAGCCAAGTAGGTTTTGGGATCGTAACCTCTTACTGCTGGGGGCTGGAGCAACAGGGAATGGGTTGCCCATTGTGACCTGTTATGTACTTCTCTCATGAGAAAGAGATTGGTCACTGTCGGAGACAGGATGTTGTTGGGCTTGATGGACCATTGGTCTGACGCAGTACGGAAATCCTTATGTTCTTATGCCCCCAGTGTCTCCCAGCTAGCTTTCACCAGTCAGGACGAGCATGGATCTAATTCACAACTGGTCAGTCGCATCCCTCCAAGCCCATCCTCTGCACTGGTGGGTGAGATTAATTGAAGCTGATCCAAGTAAACCAGAATAGACCAGGCCTCCCCAACCACAAACTCTGTACCCAAAGTACCAGCACCCAAGTCGAGCCAAATGCGAACAACTTTATCTGCAAAGTAGGTGGCAAACTCATCACAGTGGGCAGCCAGTGACTCTAATTCCAGGCAGAGACAGCTAGGATTTAATAAGCTATTCACCACCTAGAAGAGTTCTGCCAGACAGTACTTTGCAGACACTATCACGTGTCTTAAGTTTTCTTTGTTGCTGCCACAGCCACAACATAGTCCCTTAAAAAGTCTATGATGCAGTCAGTCAGCCACCTGAATTCTAACCACCTACCCTCTTGATTTAGCAGCCTCAGGTCCTCTGTGTACCAGGGAGACTTATGCTGCCACTGTGGAGGAAGCCGATGGCTACATGCCACCGTGTAAATATTCTGGGTCAAAATGTCATACCACAGATCAACCAAGGCATTGACAGGGAGGCTGTTGAGGCCAGTGGATAAATCCCCCAGAGAGTTTTGAAATCCTATTGGATCCATTAGTTTCCAGGGGCAGACCATCTGAACAGGTGCACCACCCAAACGGGGCTGAAGGAGGAAGGAAAACTTGGCCTTCAGAAGGCAATGGTATAATGCAGAAACTCACAACTGCTGCAACTTCCGCAAACACAGGAAAAACTGCATTATCCCTCATTCCATCAGATGTAACATGCATTAAACACCTGGCAGCTACATATGTTGAATCGTAGCGCAGTCGATGACTTTTGCCAATACACCAGGTTTTTGTAGTCACAACATATTTGTTGTTTTGTCATAGGTTCGTTCCATCAACACATGTTGCAAACGTAAATCATCTCCCTGCTCCGTATATCATTAAAAAAATCCCATGACACAATAAGCAGTCCTGCAACAAAATGTATCCATTCTATATCATTCTTGATGCCAGTGCTGACTGGAGGTGCCTTTGGAGATTCATCAAATGGGGGCTCATAGCATCTCATCTCTAATGCACCTCTACCATTTATTGGATTTATCATTATTTTCTTGTTCTTTGTCAAAACTTGCATGGCTTGTGTTTTTGTTTCCGTGTTCTGTTATTGGCTGACTAGTGTTGTGATTGGACAATTTGAATTTTGGATTGCCTTTTCATGCAAGGTGGTTTAATATAAGGTGAAGCTGTGTCTCCATCTTTTTATTGTTTCCCTTCCCACTTTGACAGGCAGCAGGGCAGAAGTTGGGCTGTGCCAGAGTGGAATCAGAAAGTTATAGTATATAACAAGTAATTATTTATTTATTTAGAAAACTTATTACCCCGCCCCTCCTACCAAAGGCAGTTCGGGGCGGCTTACAATATAAAACATAAAATATATAAAATACATAATAAAACACCACCACAAAAGGGCAAAAATAAAAGAGGGAAAACACAGCATCCCCACAGTGGGGAGAGGGATGTAAAAAAAAAAAACCAGTAAAATACATTAACCCACCCCCACAGCCATCCCCCAAAATAATAACACACACACCCATCCATCTCCGTCCCCAAAAGCCTTGCGGAACAACCAGGTCTTGCATTGACGTCTAAAGGAAGGAAGGTCCTGAGCCACACAGGCCTCTGCCGGGAGGGATTTCAACAGCCTCAGGGCAGCCA
The DNA here is from genome assembly GCA_003113815.1 of Sphenodon punctatus. Taxonomy (NCBI): domain Eukaryota; kingdom Metazoa; phylum Chordata; class Lepidosauria; order Sphenodontia; family Sphenodontidae; genus Sphenodon; species Sphenodon punctatus. The sequence goes on from QEPC01010930.1 coordinate 18,476, forward strand.
CTGAGAACACCCTCTCCATAGTAGCCCCCCGGGGGATACTCAGGGGACCTCAAGAAGGGCGCTCCTGACTGGAACAAATCAAGGGTATGGGGAGTGAGATGATCCCGCAGCTAGATGGGGCCCAAGTCGTATAGGGCTTTATAGGTAAGAACCAGCACCTTGAATCAGGCCCGGAAGACTATAGGCAGCCAGTGCAGAGAATGGAACTATCATTCATGCTTTCATTACCTCAAGACTGGACTATTGTAATGTGTTCCCAGCGACCCATCCCCATGAGGAGGCGGGCCGCCACATTCTGCACCAGCTGCACCATGGGCAACCCCACGTAGAGCACATTACAATAGTCCAGTCTTGAGGTAATGAAAGCATGAATGATAGTGGCCAGGTCGGAGACTGAGACATATGGCTGAAGCCGGCACACCAGATGTATTTGGCAGAAAGCGCTCTTCACTACAGCCCCAACCTGGGAATCTAGGCAGACCTGCGAGTTAAGGAGCACTCCCAGGCCCCAAACTTGGGGAACCAGTGGGGGACAAACCCCATCAATGACAGGAGCCACCACACCTACCACCTTCTCCACTAGCATCACATCCATCTTGTCAGGATTCAGCTTCAATCTACTCACCTTCATCCAGTTTCCCACAGTCGCCAGACATCTTGTAAGCACTGAGACTGCGGGGCCTGAGTCTGATTAAAAGGAGAGAGAGAGTTGGGTGTCATTAGCATATTGATGACACCGAACTCCAGACCTCTGCACAACCTCACCCAACGACTGCATATACACATTGAACAAGAGAGGGGACAAGATGGAACCCTGTGGGACTCCACACGAGAGGTCCCGAGGAGATGAAAAATGTTCCCCGAACACCACTTGCTGAGTTCTTCCAGAAAGGAATGAACGGAACCATTCAAGAACAGCTCTGCCCACCCCGACTTGGTTCCACAGATGAGCCACCAGCAACTCATGGTCAACAGCATCAAAGGCAGTAGATAGATATAACAAAATCAGCAGGGTCGTCTTATTGTTTTAAAACAAAAAGTAATATTCCAATGAGGCTGCTGCCATAGTCCATCTGCTGATTTCAAAGGCCCCGTGCTGTGATGTGCATGTGCATGCTGTGGTCACCATTTTCGAACTCTGTCATGCTGGAACTACATTTCCCAACATGCCAGAGTAGGAAAATGGCAGCCTCGGCATGTACATGCACGTTGCAGTGCAGGGCCTTTGAAAGAGTCACACAGTGTGTGTGACCAGTGGTGTTTGTGGCGGTGGCAGCAGCAGTAGCAGGTGGGGGGGCAGCAACAGTGGGCCTGGGGGTTGTGTGTAAGTCCCCTGCTTTGGAATACACACCATTTATTTGACTGCAACCAGCCCTCCCCCATGCACAGGGAGGGAGGCATGCCAGCTCCCCTCCCCCTCCCCTCTGTCTCACCACTTTTATTATTATTATTATTATTATTATTATTATTATTATTATTATTATTATTATTATTATCATCATCATCATCATCATCATCAAACATTTATATAGCACCAGCAATGTACCTGGTGCTTTACAAAGTAACTGAATAGACACGGTCCCTGCCCTAGGGCTTACAATCTGAGAGACGGGGGTGGGAGGGGGAGATGAAGGAAGGGGAACAGAGGGAGAGACAAGGAGTGTAACATTCATGAGGATGCGAGGTCCCAGGTGCATGCGCTTGGCTTGGTTACATCAAGAATTATGGCTGGTTGGTCCATGTGGTGAGGATACAAGTAACAGATTGTACTGGATGGAAGGTATCAGCAGGAGTTAGGTGAGGGGAATGAGGAGTTGGGGAGGGCAGAGTGGAAGAAGTGGGTCTTGAGGAGGGATTTGATGTTACGAAGGGAGAGGGCAAGGTGAATGTGGGCAGGGAGGGAGTTCCAGGCGTGGGGGGCACTAGGGAGAAGGGATGAAGGTGGTTAGGGGAGCAGGGGAGGCATGAGAGGGTGAGAGAGGAGACAGAGGAGGAGTGGAGTTCATGGACTGGAGTACGGAGGGAAATTAGTGCAGAGAGGTAGGGGGGAGCAAGGTTGTGAAGAGCTTTATAGGTGAAGACTAAGAGCTTGTGCAGGATTTGTTCAGGAAGGGGGAGCCAATGAAGAGAGGAGAGATGGGGCTGCACGTGGTCCAACTGACAGGTGAGGTGGATGACCCTGGCAGCAGAGTTTTGGATGGAGATAAGGGGAGAAAGGGGAGAGCCGGGGACGCCAGTGAGAAGGAGGTTACAGTAATCGAGACGAGAGATGACCAGGGCATGAACAAGGGTTTTGGCAGAGGAGACAGAGATAAAAGGGTGAATCTTAGCAATGTTATGGAGGGAGAAGCGACAAGATTTGGCAACAGAGTCAATGTAGGGTTTAAAAGAAAGGGGTGAGTCAAAGATGAATCCTAAGTTCCGGGCTTGTAGCTAGTCCACCTGTACCTAGTCCACTTGTACTAGTCCACCTGTTCTAACTGAGCCCGGCTTCTCTCTCCTACTGGGACCTGAGCCCTGGTCCCCTTGGTGGCACTGCCAGCAGCTTGGAGGCTGGATGTAGAGTCGGAGGGAGTGGGACTCAGAGAAGTTCTCTGAGTTCCTCTGGCTCTACATCCAGTCTCCATCTGAGCTCCATGCATCCCCTTATCAAGAGAGGGCTGGAGCAATCCTTGCGTCCCCAACTCTGAGATGCCCTGTCTGGAGTGCTTGCTGAGTCTGTTCACAGACGCTGCCAAATGGGAGCCCCACACCCAGCTGCTGGGCATGGTCCTGCCATTGTGCCAAGGATGGAGAGGATTTAGCATCTCGGCGACAGCAACCAGCCAGCGCGGACCGCGTTCCTTTGTTTCACAGGCAGCAGCAGGAGCTCAGCAAGGCAGACTGGCCAACCCAGAGTCTTGCATTGTATGAGTGCCGGGCACCTGGCCCCAACCCCTACCCCAGGGGAGCCTAGGTCACTGTACTCTCCGTCTGCCAGTCGGCAAGCTCTTAAAACCGCCAAAGGCTCGGGGATCTGGTACATCCTGCTGGAGTCTGGGTGGCAAAGTTGGGTGCACTGGGAGAGGGAGCACACCAGGCTCCTGTGCCCCTGCAGCAGCCCCCACTGGGAACATAGCTGGCCCCAAGCATGGAGGGTAGGATCAAGTGCCCCCAGCCCTTCCCAGGCACGGCTAGCCCCCTCTGACACTGGATCCAGGAGGCTGCTGGCCTCTGGCTTGGCTAACCTGACTTTGGGACCAGCTGGGAGAGGAGGGGCTAGGAGCAGGAGACAGTGCAGGGGAAACAACTGCTGGAGCCCTCCCACCTATTCATTGGCTCTTTTCCATCAACCCCAGGTATAATATCCAGAGACTGGGGCCCTTGGGCGTCAGCCCAAAGGGTGTCAGCCGTTGGCTGGGGCCGTTTGCTGAGCCGGGGTGCCCTGGGGTCCTTCAACCGGACAGACACCGTATCAGACACCATGCTGCCAGCGGCTCCTGGGGGAGCAGACTTACCGGGGCTTTCTATCTGCCGGACCTCCGAGGGGGATTGTTGTGCTGCAGCTGCTGACGCTGCTGGGATGCTCTGCCTCTGCCACTGCTGTGAGTCCCCGCTGAAGACCGACGGGGCAACAACAACATGGACAGTTGGGGGGGGCAGGGGAGACAAAGGATTAGGGTGTTGAGGAGGGGACCCCCAGCACCAACCCCTGGTGGCAGCAGGGGAGGTGGGGTTAGGATGGGGGTGTGATTTTTGGAATTAGGTTAAGGGGTAGAGGGGTTTGTTTTGTTGATTTAGAACTGTTTAATTAATATTTAGATTGTTGTACTCGGGCATTGCTGTGGATGATAGGTCCCCCCTCCTGGTGAGAGCAGGAGGGTAAGTGGGGTATGTGATGGGCTCCTTCCCTGGTGACAGCAGAGATGGAGCATATGGAAGGACTGGTGTGATTATGATATGTTGTAATATTATTGATTTGTTGTTTTTATATTGGATTGTGTGAGGGACAGGGAGGGTATGGTTAAAAATGAAATGGTATGTTATGAAATGGTATGTTGTTGCGTTAATTGAGGGGTCATTGCAGTTGTGTTGTTTGTGTTGAATTTATAATTGTTGTTGTTTTTTGGATGTCTTCTACTTTTGTTGTTAGCCACCTCAAGTCGCCATAGGCGAGAGAGAGCGGAATATAAATAAAAGTTGACTTCACTTGACTTGACTATTTGAAATTTCCCCTTTTCAAATTTCAAATTTCATTGGGAAATTTCATTTTCAAATTTCATTGGGAAATTTGAAATTTCCTCTTTCCAAATTTCCCAATGAGCCATGGACCCCCACCAAATTTACAGAAATTTGCATAACACCCCCCTAAATTTGCATAAGACACACCCTAAATTTGCATACTACAACAAATATGAATGTAAGCATTTGTGAAAAAATGCTTGTAATGAAATGCTTGTAATTCCAAGTACAAGATAAAAGCTTATATAATTACAATTACAACAATTACAATTAAATTACAACTGTATTTTAATTNCCAGGGCATGAACAAGGGTTTTGGCAGAGGAGACAGAGATAAAAGGGTGAATCTTAGCAATGTTATGGAGGGAGAAGCGACAAGATTTGGCAACAGAGTCAATGTAGAGTTTAAAAGAAAGGGGTGAGTCAAAGATGAATCCTAAGTTCCGGGCTTGTAGCTAGTCCACCTGTACCTAGTCCACTTGTACTAGTCCACCTGTTCTAACTGAGCCCGGCTTCTCTCTCCTACTGGGACCTGAGCCCTGGTCCCCTTGGTGGCACTGCCAGCAGCTTGGAGGCTGGATGTAGAGTCGGAGGGAGTGGGACTCAGAGAAGTTCTCTGAGTTCCTCTGGCTCTACATCCAGTCTCCATCTGAGCTCCATGCATCCCCTTATCAAGAGAGGGCTGGAGCAATCCTTGCGTCCCCAACTCTGAGATGCCCTGTCTGGAGTGCTTGCTGAGTCTGTTCACAGACGCTGCCAAATGGGAGCCCCACACCCAGCTGCTGGGCATGGTCCTGCCATTGTGCCAAGGATGGAGAGGATTTAGCATCTCGGCGACAGCAACCAGCCAGCGCGGACCGCGTTCCTTTGTTTCACAGGCAGCAGCAGGAGCTCAGCAAGGCAGACTGGCCAACCCAGAGTCTTGCATTGTATGAGTGCCGGGCACCTGGCCCCAACCCCTACCCCAGGGGAGCCTAGGTCACTGTACTCTCCGTCTGCCAGTCGGCAAGCTCTTAAAACCGCCAAAGGCTCGGGGATCTGGTACATCCTGCTGGAGTCTGGGTGGCAAAGTTGGGTGCACTGGGAGAGGGAGCACACCAGGCTCCTGTGCCCCTGCAGCAGCCCCCACTGGGAACATAGCTGGCCCCAAGCATGGAGGGTAGGATCAAGTGCCCCCAGCCCTTCCCAGGCACGGCTAGCCCCCTCTGACACTGGATCCAGGAGGCTGCTGGCCTCTGGCTTGGCTAACCTGGCTTTGGGACCAGCTGGGAGAGGAGGGGCTAGGAGCAGGAGACAGTGCAGGGGAAACAACTGCTGGAGCCCTCCCACCTATTCATTGGCTCTTTTCCATCAACCCCAGGTATAATATCCAGAGACTGGGGCCCTTGGGCGTCAGCCCAAAGGGTGTCAGCCGTTGGCTGGGGCCGTTTGCTGAGCCGGGGTGCCCTGGGGTCCTTCAACCGGACAGACACCGTATCAGACACCATGCTGCCAGCGGCTCCTGGGGGAGCAGACTTACCGGGGCTTTCTATCTGCCGGACCTCCGAGGGGGATTGTTGTGCTGCAGCTGCTGACGCTGCTGGGATGCTCTGCCTCTGCCACTGCTGTGAGTCCCCGCTGAAGACCGACGGGGCAACAACAACATGGACAGTTGGGGGGGGCAGGGGAGACAAAGGATTAGGGTGTTGAGGAGGGGACCCCCAGCACCAACCCCTGGTGGCAGCAGGGGAGGTGGGGTTAGGATGGGGGTGTGATTTTTGGAATTAGGTTAAGGGGTAGAGGGGTTTGTTTTGTTGATTTAGAACTGTTTAATTAATATTTAGATTGTTGTACTCGGGCATTGCTGTGGATGATAGGTCCCCCCTCCTGGTGAGAGCAGGAGGGTAAGTGGGGTATGTGATGGGCTCCTTCCCTGGTGACAGCAGAGATGGAGCATATGGAAGGACTGGTGTGATTATGATATGTTGTAATATTATTGATTTGTTGTTTTTATATTGGATTGTGTGAGGGACAGGGAGGGTATGGTTAAAAATGAAATGGTATGTTATGAAATGGTATGTTGTTGCGTTAATTGAGGGGTCATTGCAGTTGTGTTGTTTGTGTTGAATTTATAATTGTTGTTGTTTTTTGGATGTCTTCTACTTTTGTTGTTAGCCACCTCAAGTCGCCATAGGCGAGAGAGAGCGGAATATAAATAAAAGTTGACTTCACTTGACTTGACTATTTGAAATTTCCCCTTTTCAAATTTCAAATTTCATTGGGAAATTTCATTTTCAAATTTCATTGGGAAATTTGAAATTTCCTCTTTCCAAATTTCCCAATGAGCCATGGACCCCCACCAAATTTACAGAAATTTGCATAACACCCCCCTAAATTTGCATAAGACACACCCTAAATTTGCATACTACAACAAATATGAATGTAAGCATTTGTGAAAAAATGCTTGTAATGAAATGCTTGTAATTCCAAGTACAAGATAAAAGCTTATATAATTACAATTACAACAATNGTACAAGATAAAAGCTTATATAATTACAATTACAACAATTACAATTAAATTACAACTGTATTTTAATTGAGGCGCTCCAGCCTCACTGGAGTTTTGAGCCCAGACTAAAACTACGGGTGATTCAGAGCGAACCTCCCCCCCCCCCGACTGCCGCCTCCTCTGCTCTGCCCCTGTCACATGGTGTCAGGGAGGTGGGCGGTGGGCGGGTGATGCTGATGTCCCGCAGCCCAGCCCAACCGCCGCAGCAGGTCCGGCTCCAGGAGGATGTGGCTCCTCGCGGCTACAACTTTCTGTGGATTGCTGCTGGCTCCTCCCGCTAAGTAGGATGGGAGGGAAGCAATCTCTCCCCTACAAGGCTGCATGCTGCAGTCCCAGGCTTGTTGGGCTGGACTTGCAGATAGACACCCCTCCCGGGAACGAGGCAAGCCACACTGCAAAGTTTGCGTCCGCTGCTGGCTTGCAGCCTGCACCTGCTAATTTTTTTAACCTACTGTTTTGAAGGGATTGCTAAGGGTAGAAGTGTCTTAAACTTCTTCTGCTTGTGTCAGTGGCTGAGCTCGGAGTCTGTGCCATGCCGACACCAAGCCCAGTCACTGTGCTGAGCAACACAAATAAAATAAAATAAAAAACCCAAGCAGGATGCAAGAGGAGGCCCGCGGACCCCCTGGGGGTGCGTCGCGGACCCCCAGGGGTCCGCGGAACACAGTTTGGGAACCAATGGGTTAGACCAAAAATCCATCTCAGTTGACCAGCTAGCTGACTGTCCCTTTACTCCTCCAGTATTTGTTGGATTTGGCTGAGACAGGCCTTCCTCACTCTTCTATAAGAGTACACCTCTCGGCTATAGCAAGACATGTGGCCCTCCCTAACTCCCAGTCCCTTTTTGGTCATCCCCTAGTAAAAAAGTTGCTTAAGGGGCTTATTAATCTGTTTCCTCCTCTCAAACACCCTGTCTCACAGTGGGATCTCAACCTGGTCCTAGATCAGCTTACGAGGCACCCCTTTGAACCCGCAGAACAATGTGATTTGTTCCACTGGACCTTAAAGACGACCTTTTTGGTTGCCATCACGTCCCTTAGGCGGATGAGTGAACTCGCTGCTATTTCCACTAAGGAGCCTTACTTTTTAGACTTCCCAGACAGGATAGAGATCTCTCTCCATCCCTCCTTTATCCCCAAAACGGTGTCCCCATTTCATTTAGCTCAGAAGATTGTTCTCCCAGTCTTCCTCCCTCCACCACACGAGTCAGACATGATAGATAGATTTCATACCTTGGATGTGAAGAGCAAAACAATGCAAAGTGCAAAACAAACTATGATATACAGTATAAAATATAAATATAAGTATAAATTGCCTCCTCATTATTAACAGGCAATGAGCTTCGATATTCCCAATCATAATTTATATAAATTGTATTAAGCATTATACTACTAAGTAGCACTTTTTGGGGCTGGCATCCACCATTTTGCCAAAAGATAAAACAAGTAAAACAACTTCAAATTGGTACAGTAAACTAATTTCAATAAAAGAAAATGGTAATGATAATAATGCCGCTCACACTGCTGCATACAGCACTTTAACGGCAAATTGCGAAGTGGGGAATACACAGAGAGAGGACGACGCCCACCAAACAAGCCACTTCATCACATACCTAATCTGTCTGGTTACATTCCCTCCTCTTGGCTACCAGGTGGGTATAAGTCGCCACCGCCCGGATTACCTCCTCATCCTGAGTTGCTAACAGCTTCCCAAGTCTTATTCCCTTGGGCAGATACAGATCCTCCTCTTTCCAGAGGGGGGTTAGCCATATCTCTCTGAGTTCTTTATAGTATTCACAGCCAAATAAAATATGGAAAACATCCTCGACTTCTGTCAAGTTACGGTGACATAGCCGCTGTGCATATGGCTTTTGATAATACCGTCCCAATGTCACTGCTGATTCAAATAACTGCACATCCTCATTCTGCATCGTCCAGGTTTCTTGAAAAAAAATTATGTCGTAATCTACCAGGAATCCTATCCAGTCCTTGTCCTTCACCCTCCAATATTCCATGACAAGAATTTAATTTCTCTAATCCCCACTGTCTCGTGCGGGATTGAAACTCCTAATGTCACCTGCCTCTCATGGCGGCTTCTACCCCCCTCTACCATTACAGAAGTCCCCTGATTGCCTTCCCTCAATACTACTGACATCCCCTCAGAATCCTGGAGCTGGTTCCCGTAGGTTTGTTGCTGTAATTGTCAGGACTCAAACCTTGACTCCATGCCCAACAGTTCTGTCGATAAATCTTCTCCCTCACCTAGGGGAACTCCTCCTATGGAGCAACTGACTCCTGTGGAAGGGGCTCTGGACCTATGAATAACAGTACAATCTGGAAGGGAAGAGTTAAAGCAAGTCTCTGGTGACTGCATTGTACCTCCCCCTACTCCTTCCCTCCCAGCTGCCCTCTCAACACAGTAATCCTGATCATTTGAACCTACAGAGTCCGGAGACCCTGTTTTATCCAGCATAAGTCATTTTCCCTCGTTGCAGTCTCACACATCCATTCCCCTGCCAAGTTCATTGGAAACCCCCACTGGCTCATGCTGAGCAGCCAATTAGGGCCCTAACCAGGGTGTTTTCCACCCTCTGCATATAAATTCCTGTTGCTTTCAAATGCCCCCTTTTATCCCACATTTTTTCTTGAATCTTTAGGGAGGAAAGTGCTATTTCCCACAAACGAAACCATCCCCTATCTAACAGCACCTTCACATCACAAACTTCCTCTTCTATTGCCTCCAGGGACATCCTCTCCTGTAGGAAAATTGCAAATTGTGAAACATCCAAAGCCCCATTCTTTAAAAAGAAATATTTGCATCTCCTATTAAGATGAAATATCAATGCCGGAGCCCACCTATCCATTGTGTCTTGCGGCCAGACTGGGAAGGGCACAAGATCCCCCCTGCTGGCTGAGTGCAGCACTGGAAGGGACTGTCTCCTATTCTTTGGGGGATCAGCACTATAATTTGGGTGCTTACCCTCCTTGAAGGTCCTGTCTACTTGCTGATCCCACTTCCCTAGCTCTTGCACATTGGGGGGGTTAGCCACTGACTCAGCCCCTATATGCAGTCTATCCTGATGTCTCCCTCTCCCTATACTCGCTTGTGGGAAGCGTTGCGTCTACGTGGTTGCCTCTTTCTGGCAGAAACTGGCTACTTCACGAGAATTCATTTTGCCAGTCCAAGTGCTAAACTCTAGCCATAGCCCTCCCACCAGGACCTTCATAGCAAAGAGTAAATCCGTGACCTGAGTAAGATTTTTTCCAATTTCTTTGAACTGGGTATCAAGATCGATCTCCATCCTTATATTCAGGTCATCAAACTTCCAATTTAGCAGGTTGAGCTGATACTCTAAATCACCCGGTGAATCCGCTCATCCAGGCCTCCCTTGCCCCTGTGGTGGAGTGACGGACAGATTTGGCCTGCAAGTCTGGCTGCCCTCCAACAGGTTCTCTTGCAGTACACATACATTGGGGCTGTGACTGAAAAAATTTGTGAGTTTAGTTTGGTTTATCTGGGGAGATCTTGGGGCTCCATTTCCACCCTCAGCCAAGGCTATTTCTTCTGCTAGGGACATCGGAGCTCAAAGTGCCCTGGACCTTAATTCCATGGCTTCCTTTTGCTAAAGCATTTGTAACCCAATGATGCACACCCTAACCCATCCCCCACTCCTTCTCAGAACATCAATACATCCCTTTCCCCGCCTCCTCAACCATGAGAGTGGGCCCGACGCCTCATTACATTCAAGAATGAAATAAAGTACCTTCCCACAAGCCCCCAAAACACAAAACAGTAACGGGCTTAGGGAAAAAAACTCGGTCAGTACCCCGGGATACAATATAATCTGCGAGTGGGGATGAATAGGTGAACCGGCGGAAAAATAAGAGATAATGTGAACACAGGAATAGTGCCAGCAGACTGGAAACCCAGGCCAGCGGTAACCAATTGGTAAACAGTACCTGGGCTCCTGTGCCAGATCACGCCGAAGGGAGCTCAAAAGGGCGTGCCCTTCTGCGCGCGACCCTTGTGCGCATGACCTCGGCGCGTGCCTACAGTCTCCGCTTATGTCCTCCACAAATTGCCGTCGCTGCCCTGGTTCCACCTCCGGCCCAGGTGTCAGGTAAACGCAATGTTCAGTAATTCATCAACCCCAGCTCTGCTCTTCGCGTGCTGCCATAGGCTCAGTCTCCATTATGTCCTCCGCAAATTCCCGTCGCCGCCCTGGCTTCACCTCTGGCCCAGGTGTCAGGTAAACACAATGTTCAGTGACTCATTGACCCCAGTTCTGCTCCCCGGGAGCTACCGTAGGCTCATTCTCCACTTATGTCCTCCACAAATTCCCGTCGCTGTCCTGGCTCCACCTCCGGCCCAGGTGTCAGGTAAACACAATGTTCAGTGACTCATTGGCCCCAGCTCTGCTCCCCGGGAGCTGCCGTAGTGCAAGGCAATGACAGTCAGCTCCATCGCCACTGCTGCTACTGACTCAGTCTCTCTTGGAGCCGAAGGCTCCCAATGTTGGGCAGCTGCATCGGCTCCTGGCACCAATTAGCTCCCAATATCAACCACACAACATCGATGGCTCCACCTCTCTCTCTCAGCCAAGGCTCCCAAAGTCAGCCAGCTCAACGTCAATG
>QEPC01010930.1:62268-100662 GCA_003113815.1 Sphenodon punctatus
AGGGGGAGGCCATATGTTACTATTTCTGTGTTTCTGTAGCTAAAAGCAAGGAAGAGGCCATTGCAGTAGCTGAGTACATGTTTTAATTTAATAAGTACGTTTGTTGACAGTTTTATGCAATAAGGACATTGAGGTGAGGAAAGAGGGGAGGGAGAGGGGCAGGGGAGTCTATGGTGATGGGCAGGGGGGTCCCCAAAGTCCATTTCTTGTCCCTGGGCCCAATCCAACCTAGCTACGCCCCTGTTTGTGAAGTGTAATCCTTGTCCCAGCAGTCCTTCATCTGGAAATACCATGCCATAGTCCAAGAATCCAAACCTCTCACATTGACACCATCTGCGTTACCAGACATTCACCTCTAAGGTTCTTGTCTCTCTTCCTGCCTTCAGCAGGAAAGATTGACAAGAACACCATCTCTTCCCCAGTCCTTCACCACCAGTCTCATAGGGTGTTTTCAGATGAGATGCTACCCCACATAGCAACCCAGGACCACGGAGCTGACCTGCCATCTGAAGGTGGAGCGGCCAAATGCTCACTCCCATGAGCCTTAGAACCCCCACACATGGAGCACTGCTGGGAAATCCGGGGTACTCCATGCGGGGCAAGACAAATAGTTCTGTGGCAACAGGCGGCCATGGAGCCCCTGCCCGTATGAATGTTGGCAGCCTGCTACGCCAGAAAATGGGTCCTTTGCTCATAGGCACTATGGGTGGGGGAAGCAGCTGTTGCTAGTCACAAGAACTGGCCAGGAGCACTGGGGAACCCTGATTCCCAGTGCTTGTGCTGGGATCGTGTCACTTGCAAAGGCCAGCCTTCCCCTCTCCCATGGTCTGTGGGTACTCCATGGCAGAGCCATGCTGTGGCCATGGACGCCCCCTAGCCATCATCTTGCTTGTTTAAAAATGCCCGTAGTTATATTTGAAACACTCAGAGAGTCGTACCTGGCACTATCATTTAATTCATGTTCAGAAGCAAGAAGTTATCTGCCATGGATCCTCATTCAGATGTGGAGGTACCAGGTGTTACAGAGCTCCTAGACTGCCCAGTTGCTGCATCCAGAAATAGTGAGAGTGCTGAGGACCCTGTAGCAACCACTACAACTGACAGGGAGGTTAACTCTGCAAAGACAACTACAGCATCGGAGACCCTTTCTGCACATGTGGCTCATCAGGAACCACAGTTGGGTTACATGCACTGTTCCAGCTAAACTTTCAAGCACAGAGACAGAGGGTGTTTTTAGACAAGCACCTCCACACCCATTATCCACCCATAATGCATGTTGTAGGGCTGCATTGGCACCCTATGCAGTCCTGCAACATGCATGATGGGTCGGGAGGTGCTTGTCTAAAAACACCCAGAGTGGATTTGTAAGTAGTAAGGTAATGATGCAAAAGAGAGAAGAATAATCTCTTGTGAATGCCTGAAGGTAAGGGCATTCTACCTCTTGGTTAGGATGTTTTAATTCTGTTGATGTTTGAAAAGTATTATTATTTTTATTATTAATTTAAATTTGTGTAGTGTAATGCTGTGGTTGTTTGTTGCCAAACAATTACTGTTAATTGTTTTTCTAAGCCCCAGGGCTGCACTGAGTATGATTCAGCCTGGAACAGAGAATGTGGGATCTTTGTTCTGTGACAGCCTGGATAGCAATAAAGGACCTGCTTTCCAATTCTACTTTGTAGCAGGCCTCAATAATTTGCACTTCCTTCTGGCATACAGCTGGGGATGGGGGGGCACAGACATGTAGGTGAGCACCAGGCAGCGATTTTGGCTACCATGCAGAGCATAGGAAGGGGTCCTGTGTGCCTGCTTAACACAGCAAGATGGAGAGACCTCGTAGCCCTTGGACTTCTTCTGGAGGCTTGGGGGAGCCCCACCTCCTGATTCCCAGCAGAGGCAAAAGCCCCAGAACCCCCACAAGTAGTCAGCACCTATGGGGCCATGGGACCTTGGTTTGTCTGGGGTCAGGTTGTCCAGCCTGAGCCCAGAGGGCAGCATTTTCTGCTGGCAGCTAAGCCACCTGATTTCAGAGCAATGCCTTGGTGATAGCACCCTCCATGCTCGGGTGATAGTAGCTTGAACATCAGGGCCAGAGAGCTGGGATGGGAGCCAAGTAACCACACTGGGCCAGAAGCCAAGAGGATAGAGCTATATCAAGAGCAGAGGGCCGAGTCAGAGTCAGTGCACCATGTTGAGCCAATGCAGGAACAGGATAAGAGGAAAATTGTGGCAGATGGCTGGACAATGCAAGGATTAGCACAGAAACAGGATAGGAGTTGGAACAGAAGCAAGGCAGGTAGACAGTGGGTGCAGGAATAAGGTGGAGACTAGGACAGGAACAGAACTCGGAAACACAGAGCTTGGGTCTGAGCCATAATAGGGAGACTAAACAATTCAGGGAGCCATAATAATGTTATGTCTTTTGAAATGGAGGGTTTGTGTACCCCCTCGGAATGTATCACCTGGCTGGGGCCATCAAACCCTTTGTATTATAGGAAGCAAGCTGGAAGTCTTGAGAGTAAGACAAATTAATATCTAGAGTGAGTGAGTTCCACATTCGGGAACCCACAACAGCCTTTCAGGGAACTCCTGGAAGGCTAGACTTTAGCGGTCCAGTGGTGTACTGCTTGAAGGAGCGTGTACAGGAGCTGCTATCTGTTTTCAACCCACTCCTCCTCAACTTGTAAATCTATAAATAAATAGGTTTCTATACACACCATAAGCCACAAGTCTCTCAAAAGATAGACACACTGACCTAAGAACGGACTGCTCTGGTAACTTCCCATTGCTTTGACAGGAAGTGAGCCGTAACACTAATTATTTTAATTATGTAGTGCCCCCCAGTGAATGGTGCTCAGAGTACTTCACAAAATGAATAAAAATAACCTAAAGTCCATTTTAAAACAGTTTAAAGGGAGGAAAATACACATTAAGATGAACCATCAGTGGATCCTCTAAAGGCATCTGGAGAATAAAAAGGTTTTCTGTTGCCTTTTAAAGGTGACGAGGGAGGGACTGAGACTAATATCTGGAGGGAGCAAGTTCCACATGCATGGACTGATCACAGCAAAGGCCCAATTGCCTGCTGACTTAAGGCATGATGAACATAAGAACATAAGAAGTGCCATATTGGGTCAGACTAATGCTCCATTGAGCCCAGCATCCTGTCTCCACAGTGGCTATTCTCTTGCACTTCATGAAAGTATCCAACAGGTCATAATGGAGTGATCCATTCCCTGCTGTTTGCTACTAGCTCCCAACAGTCAGACGTTACTTCCCCCAATCTACTTGACTAATAGCCATTAATTGATCTATCCTCCAAGAATTCATCCAATCCTTTTAAAAATCCAACTATGCTACTGGTCTTGATTGCATTCTTTGCCAACGAATTCCACAAGTTAGTTGTGTGTTCACAAAGACTGGGAAGAACGCTTTTAGCAACAAACATGCAAACCTGGTCAAGATGGCTTTAAAATAGTTATTATGAGGGATGGAGTCAAAAGCCCTAGAGGTGAATATTAAGGAGAGGAACCTGCAAAATAGGTTGGGAACCGGGAGAGTTGGAGGAAAACCTAGTAGTGCCCAGGGTAAAACAGAAGGAAGACCCTCCTTGAGATATCCTACCCATAATCTTTGATGTCTATACACTAACACTCAGAGAATTACAGAGCCGCGAATCGGCATTATTAGTTAAGGTGGGTGGGAGTTTTATCAGAATGCAACTCCATTGACTTGCATGGGAGTTCTGAGGCACTTTACTTCCGGTTGGTGACCAGAGATCTAGGAGGGCTCTTCTGAGAAGTGGGAGGGTGTTTTGTGCTGTGAGTGGCTCCAAAAATTGTAGGGAGGGGTCCTTCAAGGTCTGGTGGTGATGACACGTAGTTGGGTTGTAGGGGAGGGAGAGGTGGGATTTTTAAAGTCCCGATTTGTTCTATGGGGCAGTGATAACACTGAAATGTTTAAAGCTTTATATACGTTGCTGGCGATGCAACACTGCCAGCAGGACTGGTGTAGTGAAATGGGGAAGGGGTCGGGTTTGCTGGCAGTGGGTCAGGGAGCTGAAAGGGAGGGGGGAGAGTTTAGTTAGACACCCCCCCATGTTTCCTTGGCAGCGGCCTGGGGTGTGTGGGAGAAACGTACACTCCCCCCCAACCCTCCTGTCTGCTTGCCTGCCGGCCAGAGGGAAAGAACTGCTGGCCAGAGGGGGGGAGAGAACTGCAGCTACCACCACTGCCCCCCACTACCTGGGACTCTGCTGCTGCCACAGATGCTACCGCTGCCACCAAGGCTCTGCCACTGCAAGCACAAGGGTAGTTCTGCTGCCGCCGCTGCAAAGTTTAAAAAGCACGCGGTGCGCGTTTGCACAGAGGCTGGAGCCATGTTCCCTATCTGGTTTGCTGGGACTACATGTTCCAGCATGCCGGACAGGACGCATTGCCACCTGGCATGCTGGGACATGTAGTTTATTTATTTATTTTTGTATTTTTATGCCACCCCCTCATGCACAGCATCTCGGGGCGGCTAACAACATTTTAAAACAAAAAATATAAAAATTAACATTTAAAATAACCCAATAGTAAAACCAATAAAAATCCACCCTAATCCAACCCACCCATCCCGTCTCCCTCAGAAAACACCTGGCAGAACACACGGTCTACGGAAAGAGGGGAGTTCTACGGCCAGGTAGACCTCCAATGGGAGGGAGTTCCACAGTCATGGAGCGATCACCAAGAACGCCCTCCTCACAGTCGACACCCAGGAAACCTGGGGAACCTCAACAAGGGCGCCCCCGGCCGACTGCAGAGGCCAACCCAGAATCCGGAGGGTGAGGTGGTCCTGCAGATAAGTGGGCCTCAGGCCATTTAGGGCTTTAAAGGTCAAAACCAACACTTTGAATTGGGCCCAGAAGACTATCAGCAGCCAGTGCAGAGAACAGAGCACTGGAGTAATAGGCTTGCGATAACTTGTCCCCCTAAGGAGACAGGCTGCCGCATTCTGCAGCAGCTGCAGTCTCCAGCCCGTCACCAAGAGTAGCCCCACGTAGAGCACATTACAGTTTTCCAGTCCTGAGGTAATAAAAGCATGGATGATCGTTGCAAGGTCCGAGTCCAAGACATACAGCCTAAGCCGTCGTGCCAGATGTAATTGGCGAAATGCGCCCTTCACCACAGCCACCACCTGGGCATCCAGGTGGAGCTGCGGTTCTAGGTGCACCCCTAGACTACAGACCTGAGATACCAGGGGAGGATGAACCCCATCAATGATGGGGACCGTCACTCCCCCAGATTTCCCAACAACCATCACCTCCGTCTTGTCGGGATTCAACTTCAAGTGGCTCACCCTCATCTAGTCCCCCACCTCTGTCAAACATTGAATAAGCACCGAGACTGCCGGGCCTGGGTCTGATGAAAAAGAGAGATGTAGCTGGGTGTCATCAGCATATTGATGACACCTTACACCAAACCCTTGGATGACCTCCCCCAAAGGCTGCATATACACGTTGAACAGGAGAGGGGATAAGATGGAACCTTACAGGACTCCACACGTGAGGCCCCTGGGGAGAGGATGAACTATCACTCAGTATCACACGCTGAGTTATCCCGGCCAGAAAAGATCAGCACCATTCAAGAACAGTCCCGCTCACTCTGGCCCAGTCCCGCAACTGAGTCACCAGCAACTCATGATCAACTGTATCAAATGCAGGCGAGAGATCTAGTAGGATCGACAGGGTCATACGACCCTGGTCCAATTCTCAGGAGAGGTCATCAACCAAGGCCACAAGTGCAGTCTCAGTGCCGTAGCCTGGACGAAATCCAGACTGTGAGGGATCCAGGAAACTGATTCGGTCCAGATGCTCCTGAACCTGACGAGCCACCACCCATTCAATAACCTTCCCTAAAAAGGGGAGGTTAGAGACCAGCCCGTAACTGGCCAGGACATCAACGTCCAATTATGGTTTTTTCAGCAGGGGCCGCACCACCGCCTCCTTGAGGCAGTCCGGCACCCTGCCCTCCCTAAAAGAGGCACTGATTATCCCAGCCACCAATGACCCCAATGTCTCCCAGCTGGCTTTAACCAGCCAGGATAGGCATGGATCTAATTCACAATAAGTGGCTCAAACAGTCCCAAGAACATCCCCCGCATCAGAGGGTGACACAAAGTGAAATTCATCCCATAAAACAGGACCAGATGGGGCTTCAACTGCCTCTGGTTCACCCACTGTTAAAAGTGCAGCGTCGAAACCGTGGTGAATTTGAGCAATTTTTATCTGCAAAAAAGTCCACAAATAAGTCACAGCGAGCATTAATTGACTCCAGATCCAGGCAGAGAGAGGCCAGACTGACCAGCCCCCTTCACCACCCGGAAAAGCTCAGCTGTATGGGACTTAGTGGACGCAATGAGGACAGGAAAGAAAGCCTTCTTTGCTGCCCGCACCACCATGGCATAGGTATATAACCAAACTCTATGTCGCAATCGGTCAACTTCAGCATGAGAACGATGCCACTGTCACTCTTAATTGTCACCCTTCATGCTTCATCCGCTGCAGCTCCTCCATATACCACAGGGACCTGTGTTGTCGGCAATTCGGGAGCGGACACTTGGGATCGGTATGGTCAATGGCCTCCGTCAACACCAAGTTCCAAAGGGTCATGAGATCACTGAATGATGGGCCATTGAAATCAGAGGGAATATCCCTCAGAGCATTCTGGAACCTCTCTGGTTCCATAAGCCTCTGGGAACGAATCAACCAAACTGGTCCTGCATCCTCCCGGGGGCTTACGTGCACCAGGATACCAGCCTGGAGAACATAATGATCAGTCCATGACAAGGGCACTGCTGACACCTCCTCCACTAACAGATCCCCCACCTCAAGGCTGGTGCAAAATACCATGTCCAAGGTATGTCCTCCAACATGTGTGGGGCCAACAACTATCAAAGACATGCCTATGGTTGACATGGCGACCATGAACTCAGACTCCGCCTCTCCAAGACTGGCATCAGGATGGATATTGAAATCCCCCCGGACCACCGTCCTGGGGGACCACAAGACCACCTCCGACACCTGTTCTGTTAGAGCGGGCACAGAAGCTGCTGTACAGGTAGTTCCAGCAAACCAGATAGGAATCATGGTGCTTGTGCCACAAACAGGCACACGCCACCACAGGCAGTTTGAACAGTGCTGCATCGACAGCAGAGGTACCTAGGTACTGGTGGCAGTGGCAATGGGAGCAGGAGAGGCACCAGCAGCTTGGTCCTGGTCGGCAGCTTCCTCTGCTCATGAGCGAATGGTGTGTGTGTGTGTGTTGGGTGTGTGTGTGAGAGAAAGTGTGTTTGTATGCGTGTGTGTTGGGGGAGGGAGACAGTGTGGGGGGGGGGGGGGAGAGTGTGTATGTGTCCAAGCCCCCACCCCAACTCAAAAGACAACAGGGTAGAGGGACGTGCAGGAAAGGGGGTAAACTGCATGCAGCACTGCTGCCCACTGGGGCTTCTTTCCTTTAGAACAATTGTTCTATTCCCCATAGTCACCCAACTACTATTCAGGGACCCATATTCACTGCATTTTCCCCATTAGAGGCAATGGAGAAAGCACAGTGAATGTGGGTCTATGATTATGAGAGTCACATAAGAAGCTGAAAGACAAACTGCAGAACATGTACCTGTGAAATGCTTCAGAATATATTTTTTCCATGTATCTTTCTTAGTTACTTCAGTTTTTACAAATCACTTCCTTATGTATCTTTTATCAGTTCCAATTTATTGTTGTAATTTCTCTTAAAAGATGTCGTTATTGTCAAGTTGGCACAAGTGTCATTGCCTGACTTTTGAGTCTCTCAGAATAACTGGTGCAGCTTAATCAGTCCAATACTGATTCTTGTAGAACTCCTTCCAGGTGTGTTTCCAATCATAAGTGATGTTCTTTCTGACAAAGCTAACAGTTTTGGATAGTACACAAAATGTTGCACATGCAATATAGGTTTCAAAATTTAGGTTATTTTTGTTTAGCAACTTATTTCTTAATTACATCAGGCAAACTATCTGCCTCCTCTGACCCTGTACCAATTTGCTGCTGTCCTTAAAGTGCGGTGCCCAGAACTGAACACAGTACTAGGTTCATTTCATTACTTATAAAGGGTTAAATTGTAATAAATTATAAAGGGTTAAATTGTAAAGGGTTAAATTGTGAATGGTAAAAATAATAAAACTCCCTCCTCATGTTTTTTAAGGATCGATTGGTGTAGTATGATATGCAGGATTATTTTTTTTCCGGGTTTTCCCCCCTCAGGTCAGGGTGAACTCCATAACTCTGTTCTGTCAAATGTCTCTGTCACAATGTCTAAACTATGGGTATTTTCAGAAGTTACGAGATCATGCTCAACCACAGTCAATACCCTGTGGTGGGGAATGGTCCCGTAACGTCTGTTGGGGAACCAGACGTTCCCCCCCAGATGTTTGCCATTCTCAATCCCCGCCGGGAATCACATTCACCACGCGATCGGCTGAATCCGCGGGGCCGGCGCCGATCGCATGGTGAAGGAGATTCCCGGCAGGGATGAAGAAGCCCGTCACGTCTGGACGGCGATCACGGCCCGGAATCCCCGCCGGGATTCCAGCCCGTGGTAATTTTGGGCGGGCACTGTGGCTGCATTGGCCGTGATGCCCGCCTGTCTCCCCAGAGGGCGGGCGGCAAGGGAGCATGGAGGGGGTGGGGCCGTGCAGCCGCACGTTGCGCCATGCAACCCCGCACCCTCCCCGATTCCCCACTGGGATCTCCTGGCACGTCTGTTGGCTGTTTGCTGTAAACACCCAGCAGGAATCACTTTTTGCCAACAGACGTGACGTTACCACGCTCAACCACGGCGGAATTCACCATGGTTGAGCGTGGTAATGTCTCGTCTGGCCTCTAACCACGGCCCGGAATCAGCTGTCATGTTCACCTCCTATTTCGGGTCAAAACCCTGGGGGGCGGGAGCTGCAGCCGCATTGGCCGCCATGCCCGCCCGTCTCCCGGAGGGCGGGCGGCGTCGGGAGTGTGTGTGTGGGGGGGCTGTGTGGCCACACGTAGCACCACGCAGCCCCCCCCCCCCGATTCCCCGCCCGGATTAGCCGGCACGTCTGCTGGCCGTGACAGTTCGATTCCAGCAGGGAGTCAAAAGGGTGATTCCATGACGGGACCAAAGCCGTCCCGTCACATCTGAAATCACCCATATACATCTGTACAGAAGTCTACCAGCGTGCCTAAATGGGGGAGGTGGATATTAGAACCAAAAAAGTGTCCTTTCAAAAATGGAATGATAGTCCTAACAAAAAAATAGGAAAAAGCATAAGCATTGCCAAATCAGATGTAAACACCTCCCAAAGGACTATGAAAACATCATAGAAAATCACAGTTTTAATAAGATCCCAAACAGATCTAAACAATATAGTGGACTCATAGGGTGTTTTCAGACACGGCGCTAACCACAGTTTAACCACACTTAAACATTTCTTATGCATAGGGCACCAATACAGCCCTAAAACATGTATAAGAAAAGTTCAAGTGTGGTTAAACTGGGGTTAGCGTCATATCTGAAAACATCCATAGTCACAATGTGTAAATTACATAAGAAACACACACCCCAAAATGGGAATGGCTAGATTACAAATGATTATATGGGTAGTTTATTGATAGACTGTGTTTTAAAGATTGTAATGGCTTTGCTATACAATAAATCTTATTCATTCATTCATTCATTCATTTATTCATTCAAATGATTATACAATGTACATATAATATATATGAAAAATTCATCCACAAAATGACTTGCATGACCTCACAATGATCATGTGTTACAATATTGAATGAACTAATGCTTTATTTATGACCAGATGGTCAAATCATACAGAAAGAAAAAATTTACCTATATCAATTATACATATTTTAATGTGTCCTTATAACTATAATCTCAAGTCATCCATAGGATACTAATTTTAAAATATATATACTGGGTTAAAAAATAAAGTATTAATAAAATTATGTATTATCCACCAAAATTCAAATTGGTCCAATCACATAACATGTAAATATGAATAAAATTATAAAATCCTTCTAAGTTTTTATCTGTCAAATCAGATTTGGCCTACAATAATGAAAACACACACTACAGAAAGATGTTCATAAAAAATCTTAAGTAGCCAACATGTTTTGAATATCTTCATCAGGGCTAAATCTTTTAAGATTTATTTATTTATTCATTCATATTTATATCCCACCTTTCCCCGAAGGCTCAGGGTGACTTACAACACATAAATAATACAATTAAAAGACCTTAACAAATTACATTTATTTATATATATATTACACCAGTGCTCCGTTCTCTGCACTGCTGCCGATAGTCTTCCAGGCCCAATTCAAGGTGGTGGTTTTGACCTATAAAGCCCTAAATGGCCTGGGCCCTGCCTACCTGCAGGATTGCCTCATCCTCTAGGTTTTGGATCGACCTCTGTGGTCGGCCAGAAGCACCCTCCTCGAGGTCCCCCGGGTATCTCGGGTGGCTACTATGAGGAAGGCATTCTCCGTGGTGCACCACGGTTGTGGAACTCCCTCCCAACAGAGGTCCACCTGTCCCCAGACCTCCCCTCATTCCAAAGACAATGTAAGACCTGGCTGTTCCGCCAAGCTTTTGGTGAGGGAGATGGGTAATGGGTGGGGATGTTGGGTTTTTTTAAGCTTTGTGGGTTTTATTGCTGTTTTTTGGTGGTTTTAGTGTAGTATATTGTTTTTAAGATGTTGTGAGACACAGCGAGCTGCTGTACAGGAGGGGGCGGCACATAAATTGAATAATAAATAAAATAAATATATATAATACAGTAAAAACCCTACCCTACGCAATCCAACTCCAACCTCCCAATAGCCCCCCACCCACTCCCTATCCCCGCCCACCAAAAGCTTTAATAAAAAGAAAGGTCTTACATAATCAGAAAGGTATTACACCGCCTCCGAAAGATCTCAGGCTCAGACTCAGCCCTTTTCAAATGAACTGCAGTGTGGGGGTGGGGGGGATGGGTGGACACTGAGATACGTGTGTGGTGAGGGGGGGGGTGTTACACAGGCGCACACACATCTCCACCCACGGAGCAACCACCGTTGGCCCTTTTCAAATGGACTGCAGAGGCACCCCAGTTCGTGGGGGATGGGTGGAGGTGGCAGCGAAGATGCAGGCCAGCACACGGACACACCACCATCGCCACGCATGGAGGCACCTCCGTTTCCCCAAGTGTCTCCGTGGGCGAGGGAAGGGGGGCATCAATGTAAAAAGGGCCGTTGTCGCCAGTTGCTCCGTGCATGGGCGATGGGTGGAGCGCAGGAGTGTGCTCGCACCCCCCATTTGCTGCAGCAGTTAGACAGTGGATCTGCGTGGGCATTAGGAGGGGCATCTCATGTGAAAAGGGTCTCAGACAAACCTGCAGAAGGAGGGAGTTCCACATCATTGGGGCAGCAACCTTGTTTAAGATGACATCTTTCTGTTAAAAGGAGCTCTGCTGTAGAGCATTCAGACTGTAAAATGTGGTGAGAGCCTTCTTCTAATCTTGTGTGTCCTCCATCATAATTGTATGCTTAAAAGAAAAATGGTTTTCTTTATTATTATTTTTAGCACACAATAGCTTTATTTGCTTGGTAGAATGGGGAAATAGATTTCCTGAGAGTGAGAAAAAGAACTGTATATTTAGATAAGAAGATTAGATCAGCTAACATGGCTCTGAAATAGATGTCCTGACTAAGTGCTGGGGAACCCAGGCTCCTCAGCACTCCCAGCCAGTTCCTGTGCCTTGCAAAGGGTGTTTCCCTGCCCACAATGCCTCTGAATGGCAGACCATGCAGCTGACATGGCTGGCTGCTACCATTCATATGGGCTGGGGATGCATGGGTGTCGGCTCCCAAGCACTTTTTGGCAGCCCCCGCTTGATGCGCTCTGGCTTTTTCACTTGTACTCCGTGAGTTGTCAAGAGTGGGTGCTGTGTGGGTCACGGGAGCGTGCATCCACCCACACCATCTTCACATGGGCATTTGGGTGGGTGGTTGATGGGTGGACATGGGTGGTTGCATCTTGTTTTAAAATGTACTAGAACAAGGGGACACACCATGAAATTAAGTGGCAGTAGATTTAAAACAAATAAGAGAAAGTATTTTTTCCACTCAGCGTGTAATTAACTTGTGAAATTTATTGTCAGAGAAAGTGGTCAAGGCCGGTAGTGTAGCAAGTTTTAAAAAGGGATTGGATAAGCTCTTGGAGGATGGGTCCATTAATGGCTATTAGCCAAGTAGGTTTTGGGGACGTAACCTCTTACTGTTGGGGGCTGGAACAACAGGGAATGGACTGCCCATTGTGATCTGTTGGGTGACACTTCCAAGAGACAGAGATTGGCCGCTGCCGGGGACAGGATGCTGAGTTTGATGGACCGTTGGTCTGACCCAATACAGCACTACTTATGTTCTTATGAAGGGTATTTTCAGACGTGATGAGATCACAGTGAACCACGGTCAATACCCACATGGGGCCAAAGCACCTTGAAGGTCTGTTAGGCGGCCGCCAGATGTTCACCACGGTCGATTCCCACGAGGTCAATTTCAACCACGCTTCGGGGCTCCCTGCCGGACAATCCCCAAAAGTGTGGTCAAAGAGATCCCCGGCGGGAACCAACAAAAAGTAACGTCTGGCCGGCAACCATGACCCGGAATCCCCGGTGGGATTCCAGGCCGCGGTCAAATCGGGCGGGCGCTGTGGCTGTATTGGCCGTGGCGCCCACCCATCTCCCCAGAGGGCGGGCGGTGGGGCCGTGCGTTGCACCGCGTGGCCCCGCCTCCTCCCCGATTCCCCGCCGGGATCAGCCGGCATATCTGTTGGACGTGCCGGAGTGATCCCGGCGGGGAATCATCTGGGTGATTCTGGGACGGGGCGAATGCCGCCCCATCTCGTCTGAAATCACCCGAAGTCTATGGGACTGAAAGCAGCAGTTCTGCTGAGTAGCTGGGTACAGATAAAAGGGAAAAGCAGATGAGATATTATGGTGGGGATCTGTTATACTCCACCAAACCTGACACCCAGGAGTGAGGGGAGCATGATGCTTTTTCATATGTCATTTATGTGTCTTTCTTTGTTTAATATGTTGTGAACTGCCCTGAGCCTTCAGGGATAGGGCAGACTATAAATCAAATACAATATGATAAGACCCTGTTGGAAGCTAAGAGTGTTCTGGAGTTAATAAGAGCATATCAATGTATAGTGGGATGGTTAACTCCTCATCTAGTGACTAATGAGCAGAGGGATCAGGATGAAAGGAAGACAAAAAAGCATTCTTATAGTTGGTTTGATACGGAGTGTAGGGTGTGTAGGAAACAGCTGAGCTATTTATATCGTAGGTTAAGGAGTAGGTGTAAAACCAACTTGTTGAGTTTCTGGTTAAAAGAAGGGAGTATAAACTGCTTCTAGCCAACAAAAGAGAAGGATACAATCAAAAGTCCTGGGAAGTGTTGGAAGAGACGGCCAGAGATATAAATTCCCAGAAATTTTGGAAATTAGTGAAGGGTATTGGGGCAGGTGAAAACGGCCCAGGCCAAGTGCGAAATTTCATCAGATAACTGGAAAGTTCATTTTGAGAGTTTATTCCTGGCTCCCAGCCTAAGTAAAGAAGTGGATCTAATTTGTCCTAGTGATCCTGAGTGGGCCCCAGTATCTACGGAGGAGGTGATAGAGCTTATTGATGTGTTAAAGAGGGGTAAAGCCCCGGGTCGATTTTTTACCCCCTATTTAAGGAAAATATAAAATGGTGGTCTCCAATATTGGCAAAACTCTTTACTGGGATTAATAGCTCAGGGATAATCCCTGAGAATTGGGGACAGGCAATAGTAATACCTATTTATAAGAAAGGTAATGGTATGGATCTGAAAAATTACAGGTCAATAAGCTTATTGAGTATTGTGAGTAAACTCTATGACAAGTATTTGTGTTTGAAATTGGGGAAATGGCTGGATGAAAAGAAAATCTTGAAGGATGTGCAATTTGGTTTTAGGGTAGGGAGAACCACAGGAAATCATTGTTTCGTATTGAATCATTTAATCCAGAGATATGTAGAGAATCAGAACACATTATTTACTGCCTTCTTAGATCTGAGAGCAGCATTTGACTTGGTTCCTAGGGACCGATTATGGTAGAAACTGGCTGCTCTCAATATCGATAGAAAGCTTTTGTTCTTAATTCATCAACTTTATGGGGATACTACTATAAAGGTTAGGCTTAATAACCAAGGGGATTAATAATGAAATGTCTGATGAAATAATGTCTGATGAAATAAGACTGATAGGGGAGTCACACAAGGGTGCATACTTGCCCCGACTCTCTTCAACATTTATCTTAACAATATTGTGGAGGAATTGTCTGATAGTTCCTATCATGCACCCCAGAGCGATAAACTTGGGATTTCCGTTTTGTTATATGCGGATGATGCTGTCCTTCTTTCTGGCTCTCAGGTGGGATTAAGGCGGCTTCTAGAGGCAGTAGACCGGTATTGCCACATCAGTTTATTGGAAATAAATGTAGATAAGACCAAGATGAGGGTTTTTTCTCACAAGAGACACACCCACAGATGGTTCCACAGGCCCAAAGGAGGTGGAACAAGTTCGGATTACTGCATATCTGGGCCTTATTTACCAGTCGCATGGAGGGTGGTCGGTTCAAGTCCAGACATCATTAACAAGGGCGAGACAGTTAGTCAAATCTTTAGTGACTTTTTTTAAGGCAAGAGGGGGATATTTGATTGCTCCGGCACTTAAAATTTTTGCTATGAAATGTCTCCCGCAATTGTTGTATGGGGCGCATTTCTGGGCAATGGAGAAGTTGGGTAATTTAGAGAGAATACAATCCTGTTTTTTAAGAGCTTTACTCTCAGCCGCTGCAGGATCCAATAGTCGGGCAATCACGGTAAAGCGTGGCTTACCCTTAATCCAAGAGCGAGTATGGCGTTGTGCTTTGAATTATTGGTTACACCTACTCTTTAAAATGTCAGCTCCACTGTCTGAGGGCAATGGCCAATAAAACACCTAATGAATGGGTAAAGAGAGTGGCCCTGAAAGTGAATTCATTGGGTTTCTTCCCTGAGGTCCTTGTCCCACTAGGTTACCAACAGGCTAGAAAGCTGTTGTTGGAGCGGTTGGCAGATATATCCTGGCAGGAAACGATACCACATTTCGGCGAGCAGAACCCTTGGCGATTACATCATGTTGGTTGGCAATTCACGACTCCAGAAGTCTTATTTAAGTACCCTTAAGATTCCATGTAGGAGGAGGCTATTTATGTTGGCCAGGATGAACTATTTTCCATCAGAGGTGGTTGAGGGAAGGTATAAAGGTGTCCCATTGGCAGATCATTTCTGTACGTGCCATTTACATCAAGTTGATTCTATAGAACATATTTTGTTGTACTCCCCATTGTATCAGGAGGCTTGTCTAAAATTGATTGCCCCATGTTCCTTAACTGGTCCGGTAGACAAGCTAAATTTTATGTATTTTCATTGTTAGAGGACCATCATTTTGATTTAACATGGAAGGTTCCAGATTTTTTGTGGAAAGTGTATTGTATAAAAATGAAACATAAGACCAGTTTGGGTCATCAAGTAGGGGTGTTAAATGGTCTAATTGATTGTTAATACTGTTTTATGATGTCTGTGGTATAGTTGGGCATGGATACATGTATTTTATATATTTTATTGATTTTGTACTTGCAATGGCCATTTGGTTAGTCAAGAATATATATATATATATAGTTATTTATATTGTATTTTTATATATTACTGTGAGCTGCCCCAAGCTGCTTGAGGCAGGTGGGGCAGGGTACAAATTTTTAAACTTAAAAAAATAAATCAAAAACATTAACAGATGACCCTTGAGGTCCCTTACAACCCTGCAATTCTAGTATTCTGAATCTAAACAAACCATACAATCCCTCCCCCAAATAATCCTTTCATTCTGTCCATAGTGTAGCTGCCAGCCTTCCTCTAGGACAAGCAGAAGACAAGAGCAATAGGGGACCTAGGAAGAACTGCCCCACAAAAACATAGTTTTCCATGTGAAGAGGCTAGGTTAGGGTGGGCAGCCCCTTACCCCAAATATTGCTTTCCATACACCTATGCTATGGGAGGAAAACAACTGTATATTCACAGTTGGGGTGGAGAGAGTAGCTCCTCCAAATACTAACTTGCCTGGGGAGAAGAGGTGGGATGAGCAGCCCCATCCCCATTACTTTACCTAAGAGAGGAGTATGGTGAGCAGCTTTCCCCATCTCCCCCGCTTTACATGAGGATAGGCTGGGGAAAGGGGCCCGAACAGTTTACTTTACATGTGGATAAGGGGGCGAGTACCCGTCCACACTCTGCCAAGGGGTAAGGTGAGTAGCTCCCCAGACACTGCTTTACATGGACAGGAGAAGACAAGTACATCCCCTCCCGTTTATATGGGGAACTGACAACATGCTAATGAAGGGCTGTCTGGACTCCGCCTGTTACTACCACCTGACAATGGATCATCAGACGGGTAGATCGCAGCCCAGTCTTACTGTGGCAGTGTTGCCCCCTGAAAGGGGCTAATACGGAGCGCTAGCTACTTCAGTCCAGCTCTGACCATTACGCTCGCCCTGGCCCTACAGCATGGTGCAACCTCCTCCCCAAGGGACTGGGCAAGAAGCGCATGCGCCGAATCCTCCTCAGTAGGGAACTTGAACGTATAAGCATAACCGGCTGTTCCTCCCCTTCCAACAGGGACTGCCGCATGCGCAGAACTTTTCGGAGAGGCTACGTATAGGTTCCGGCTCCGAAAGAGGCTTTAAGTTTACGGCAATCGTAAGTGAGGGAGAGAAGCTAACGCGACAGTAGTTGCAGAAGGTGGGGGCTCGACCCTGCATATGAGGAAGAGGTTTCGGCAAAGTTCGGGGGTTGCCCCGGAGTCTCTTTGTAGCCAATCTGTGGCGGGTTCGCTGGGAGGTGGGCAGGGGTTTGTGGCAGTGTTTGGATGAGGGGAAGGAGGAGGGTCGGGTCGGGTCGGGTCGGGTCTGTGATTCAGAGAGTAGGAAGTGATCCGTAGGCGAATCAGGATGGGGTCTGGAGAAGGAAAAGGGGTGGGGGTTGGGCCAGTCTGCGATTCAGGGCAAGGGCTGAGTGTGTGGAAGATGGGAGGCAGGGGCACAGTCAAGTCTTGCGGTGAAAGGAGTAGAGTTTGGGAGGAGAGCTCTGCTGATGAGATGAACTTGGGGGAAGAAGGTGACTCTGGAGATGCTTCCTGTAATGATCTGGTCCATATGTCTGTCCCTACAGAGTGGTCTGTTCCAGCTGTGCAATGAGGCCACAGCAGGCATCTGTCGCCAGTAAAGTCTTTATCCAACGAGACTACGGTAGTGGCACCAAGTGCCAGTTCCAGACTAAGTTTCCACCAGAGCTGGAGAACCGGGTATGATCTTTATTTTTATTTTTTCTGGACTGTACAGCTGACATGACAAGTTGGCTTGCACAAATTAGACTATGGTGAGTGTATCATACCATACTTTGCTCCCTGACTAAAGAGTAGACCTGGGAAGGATCTGCTCTGAGCAAGCACATTAATAAAAGTTCTTATGACAGCCAGCGTTTTTATTGGGGACAGGCCCCTTGTACCAAACAGCTTACTAACTAAGCAGTACCAGTGCCAGGTATGTGATGACTAATAACTAATTTGACTTTTTTAAAAAAAACTTATGTTTCTACAGCACTAACAATTCTCACAGTTAGGAAGACTCTTTTGATATTTAACTGAAATATTTTCTGCATTGCTGCTCTATTTAATTTATTTTTAAATGATTTGGTTCTCGAGATTAGTACATCTAGTGATACACCACCAAAAATTGCAGATAGACCTATTTCAATTCTATTGTATGCCGATGTTCTGCTTTCACAAACAGGACAAGATCTTCAGTGAGGTTTAAATCAATTGAATCAATACTGCCTTTTGGGGAATTTACCCCCAAAAGTCTCAGGTAATCAGATTTGACCATAGAAGAGTGAAGTATACGTGTGTGGGTGACCATATTATCTCTCAAGTACCTAATTATGTTTACCTGGGTGTGTTTGCTGAATCTAGGTCCTGGATGCTACATAAAAACAGGCTAAACAATCAGTAGCTGGAATTGTGAGAGTGTATAGAGCCTTAAAAAACCCATGGTTTTTGGCATCAATGGGCTTTTAAGGCAAAGGTGCACCCTCAGCTTTTGTACAGGACAGAGATTTGCTTTGTAAGTTATACAAGAGACATCAAAGTGGTACAGAACAAATTTCTTTGAGGTGTTCTAGGGGCTCCTGCATCTCCCCCAATATTTTTGCATTCAGAAACTGACTTTTATTCTGTAGAGACATTAGTGAAACAAAGAGTGGTGAGCTATTGGTGTAAGACAGGGGTGGGAAACCTTTTCTGTCCTGGGGGCCACATTGAAAATTAGTACAATCTCTGAGGGCTACATACAGGTTGGGGGTGGGGGTGCTTAAGAGGTGTATTCAAGAAAAGGAGGGACCAGAGCATGAATCTGTGCCATAGATCTGTTCCCTACCCTTGTGTGCCTGCCCTCCTCTGCCCCCATATCCTGAGCTCAGGTTTTCAGGGCTTGGTGGTAGAGACTGGATCCAGGGGCCAGATCCAGGCACTGGAAAGGGGCCACATAAAAAATTGCCTAGGGTTGCATTTGGCCTCCGGGCCTGAGGTTCCCCACCCCTGGTGTAAGATCTGTAAAATGGACCCTTCACGTCTCCCATTTAAGTGCTTGTTAGAACAAATTAAACATTGGGGGAGTAGGTCCTATTGGTGGTGGAGGGAATCTTCTATACTACTTTTTAGAAGTGGCTACTCCCCAAATTATTGTATGACTTGAGGTACTGGCCCTCTTTTGGCTGGTACTAAGCAAAGGCTATTGAATTCTTTTGTCCAATCAAAATAGCTCCCTGGTACTCAGAAATTGAAATAGATTTTGCTTTGGAACCTTACCTTCCTTGCGAGAGTTCCAACTGCACAGAGCATTTACATTAGCCCATTTTCAGTTGTTTGACTCTGCTGTTACCCAAGGGGGAATGACAGGAGTTGAATACTGTAAAAGAGTTTGCCCTTGCTATTTGGTTGAGATAGAAACATTAGAGCATGTACTGATAACTGTCCTCTCTATACTGACTTGCGATTGTACTGGGTGGCTCAGTTGTTGGAGTTTAATTTATCTTTTGTTGTATACCAAAAGATTTGTAGCCTGTTGGCTACAAAAGATCATGCAGTTATAAAAGTTGTTGCATGGTCTTTCTTCTTGACCTTTAGAAGACAGAGGGCTTTGTTGCAAAACAGAGTATCAAACCATACTCCTATTTATTTCATTGTTAACTATGTGAAAGGCAAAGGACCAGAATTAGCCAAACTTATCTCTTCTGCCTGTGGAGATGTAATATATTTTGTAGTACTCTCTCATATTGTGGCAGTAGGAGAGTGTTTTGGTGTGGATTTTTTTCTCTTAAATTATGGCTTTGTTTGAGAATTTAGGAAATTCTTTTCTATTGTATTTGCCCTTTTGGATTCTATTTATATTTTGCTGATATTGTGATGGCAGATGGCTGTTGACAATAAATCATATATCACTATTGCATTGCTGCAACTTAACCCAATTCCCTCTTGCTCTGCCTTCTATGACGATAGTGAACAAATATTCACCATCTGTTTAGTGACAGCTTCTTTTCTTTCAGATTTCCCTCTCTATAGCTTGTCTTCCAACCCCTTTGAAATGTGTTTTCAACCCTTCCCAGATTTGTGTCATCTGCAAATTTGATGAGTCTACTTCCCACTCTCGCCTCCAAATCATTAATGAAGATGTTGAAAAGGGGTGTGCCCAGGACAGATCCCTGTGGGGCACCACTTACATCTTCCAAATTTGATACTGTTCTGTTAATTGTTGTGTGGCTTTTCAGCTAATTGTGAACCCACCTAATGGTAATCCCATCCAGTTAGGATTGCTGTACTCCTTTTCAAATACTTATCCTTCTGTTGGCTTCCTGTTTAACTTCACTTCAGTATATCTTAGCCCAAATCCCCAAAAAGAACAATTTGGAGAGATTGAAGATTAAAGGCTTATATTTTGGCTTGAAATGTAGTCGGTTCTTAAAGTTTTCTATTCTGAGATTGTGGCTTTACAGCCACGTAGTCTTCTTTTTAACTTAAGTAGACTGGTAAAAGAGGAAAAATCTCTCTCTTTCAGTTGTAGTATTCCTGTTCAGTATAAGGAGCAATAAGAAATAAATAATCCAGAGAAGTTTTAAATGTACACTGTTCTTTTTCATTCCTGTGCCAGGCACTTTGAATTCCTGGAATGGCATACTCTGGAAGAATAAAATAGTAGTTTATTAAAAAATCATATAATAAAATGTTGCTGTTTAAGTAGCCACTGTTCCTATCCAGTGGGTGGCATGAGTGCATTTCCTAGTGGCAGATGATGCCTTGCTCATATTTCATTGGTGAACGTTTCTGCTGGGAAATAACTTGACGCTATGGGAAACAAAATTACTGAAGTGGCTGTTAACTGAATTCTCAGTTTTGATTGGTATGAATGTGGTTAAATAGTATGGCATTGACTGCAAATAAAAGTGTCTGAAACCTTAACATGATTTGTTAGGTGTTCTGCTGGGGAGCTACGTTTTCTCTTTGACCTAAGCTCCATAGTTAGGCTGTGAAAGTGGCAAGTTTCTAATCTATCAACAATGATTTCTCTTTGTGTCTTGGCTCTTCATTATGTAGCACCTTTTCTTTATCATGATACCCAGTTATGCTGACCCTTTGGTGTGCGTTTGCGTAAGGAATTGTACTGGTTTAAACTGAATCCAATTTACCTCCAAAGTGATGCACGTAGGGAAAAATAATCCAAACTATGTGTACACAATGCTGGGTACTAAGCTAAGAGTTACCGCTCAGGAAAAAGATCTGGGGGTGGTTGTGGACAACACAATGAAATCAACAGTGCAGTGTGCAGCAGCAGTCAAAAAAGCAAGCAATGTTAGGAATTATTTGGAAAGGGATAGAGAATAAAACAGGATGTTATAATGCCTCTATACAAATCAAAGGTGTGATGGCATCTCAAATATTGTGAGCAGTTCTGGTCGCCCCATCTCAAAGAAAACATAGCTGAACTAGAAAAGGTACAGAGAAGGGCAACAAAAATTATCAGGGGCATGAAAGGGCTCCCGTATAAGGAGAGGCTTGGTAGGTTGGGACTCTTCAGCTTAGAGAAGAGATGACTGAGAGGGTCTATGATAGAGGTCGATAAAATCATGAGTGGTGTGGAACTAATAAACAAGGAGCAGTTATTTACCCTCTCAGCTAGTCCAAGAACTAGAGGACGCTCCATGAAACTCATAGGTGGCAAGTTTTAAAAACAAATAAAAGAAAATAGTTTTTCACTCAGTGTATAATTGGGTTGTGGCATCTACTGCCAGAGACTGTGGAAAGGGCCAGTACTCCAACTGAGTTTAAAAGCGGTTTGGACAAGTTTCTGGAAGGTAAATCCATTAGCAGCTATTAGACAGACAGGATTAGGGAACATGACGGGAGCTGGGGGAAAACAACAGGGAATGTATTGTGATCTGTTGGGTGCTTCTCCCAAGCCACCGTGATTGGCCACTGTCGGAGACAGGATGCTGGGCTAGATGGACCATTGGTCTGACCCAGTATGGAACTTCTTATGTACTTAATATACCAGGGTGAGCAAAGTTCCCAAGCCCCAGAGCCATGTACCAAAACTTTCAGATCCCTTGAGAGCCACAACACACCATCACATTGACAATGTTTTCTCCCAGGGCAGCAATGCCTCCCCCAGCTCCCTGCTCGCATTGAGTTCTGGCTCCCAAGTGGTTTGGTGGGTTTAGGCAGCAGCATGGACATGTTCCCATGGCCCCCATGAGGCTCTGACAGACAAAATGGTGGCTCAGCTTCTCTTACTTCTGAGGGATCTACGTGGACACGTGTCCAGGCAGCTACTTTTGACAAGCGCTGCAGTACAGGTTCCCAAACTGCCGTTTGCCCTCTCTGTTATATACAGAGAAATCAGTAGCAGCAATGTTGGTGTTTGCATGCTGTCACCAGAGTACATAGTAATATTTTGTTTTTGAATTAAAGTCAAGCACCCCCAGACTCATTTGGGAGGCTCTTACTTTTTTAACTGGAACATGGTTAGAAAGAATTAGGTTACTTTTGTCAAATGGCTTCCCCCCCCTCACCTCCCCAGCCAAGTGGCCTAATATGATTATGATTGATTCCTTGGAGTAACGTAACTTTAGAGGGGCATTGAGATGTAGTTGTAGAGGAGATGTTTTGTCAGTGACAAGTTTCTGGAGTTCATCCAAAGATTGTCAACATTAAAACCCTTAGGGAGGGCAGGATATAAACTTAAATATATAAATAGTACTGGGGAGTCATTTTCACTTGTTTGGTGTCAGCTGCTCATGTAGCTGAGCTGCTTACAGAGCAAACTTTACTTGCTGCAGAACAACTGTTTATCTGAACAGTCAGTTGTACCAGACCTAGATAACCCCCATGTAACTTCCTCTAACTTCTCTCCATCTGCTGTGACACTGCTGAGTAGTGTTGTCGTTTATATAGCACCAGCAATGTACCTGGCATGTACAATCAGTAGTTATGGACAAGTCCCTACCCCTAAGGGGCTTACAATCTAAGAGACAAGGAAGGGGGAGACAAGGGAGAAGCAAAATTTGGGAGAGACAGGAGTACATTCATGAGGTTGAGAAGTTGCAGGCACATGTGCTTTACTTAATTACAGGGAACTAGATTCTCAGCGAGGGGGAGAGCATGCAGTTTCACTCATGAAAAGCTAGGGAAGGCCTGACAGAAGAGATGTGTTTTCAGGTGGGATTTTGAAAGTTAGGCGAGAGGAAGCAGAGCGAATGTATCCCGAGAGGGAGTTCCAGGGAGAAGGGGCAGAGCTGTGTAGAAGAGCAAGGGGTTCACAACCAGGTGAGCATGAGGGCAGAGGAGGAGCAAAGCTGCCAGGCAGGAGTGTGGCGGGATACAAGAGCAGAGAGAGATGGGAGAACAAGGCCGTGAAGAGCTTTGAAGATGAAGAAAAGGTACTTGTGCTGAATGCAGTCACGAAGAAGGAATCCGTGTAGGGCAGAGAGGAGGGGCTGAATGTGGTCAAAGCAACGGACAAGGTGGATGATTTTGGCCATGGAGCGTTGAATGGAGTTGAGGAGGGTGAAATCAGGGGAGGCCGGTAAGGAGGAAGTTGCAGTAATCGAGGCAAGAGATAACTAAATCACGGACTAGGGTTTTTGTGGTGGCAACTATAAGTCCGGGCCAGATTTTAGCAATATTATACAGTGCGAAGTGACAGGATTTAGCATCGGCCTGGATGAGAGGCTTAAAAGAGGGAGGAATCGTAGATTAATCCCATGTTATGGGCCTGAGGGATGGGGATTCCCTCAGTGGAAAGTGAGAGGGAAGTAGGAGGGGAATATCTTTTGTCAGGGGAAGAGGAGTTCGATCTTGGCCATATTAAGCTTCAGCTGGCGGCAAGACATCCAGGCCGCTTTTAGACTATCGCAGCCGCGCTTGCGCTTTTTGTGAAAAAATGCCGGGAGCCGGGATCAGACAATACACTCCCGGCAGTCACGTGCCCGGAATGGGGACGCGTATGCTTTTTCCAGCCGCAATTTGACCGGGTTGGAAAATCGACCGTGATCGTCTAAAAATGGCCCCAAACAGATGTCAGCAAGACGTTTAATATGAGACTGTATGGAGGGGGGAGAGCGTGGGAGTGGAGAGAGAGTTGCATGTCATCAGCATACAGATGGTACTGGAAGCCGTGGGTTTCAATGAGTTTACCTAGAGTGTGTGTGTGTAATGGGAGAAGAGGGCCCAGGACAGAGTCTTGGGGAAGGGCAGCTTACAGAAACTAAAAGTACAATATAAAATGCACAAACCACACCTTCCACAAAATGCTTTACAATTACAATATAAAAAACAATTAGCCATACAATTTCACATCCTTCCATCCCCCCAGAGGAGAGGGTGGGGGTCATGGCACTTCCACCCAGCCATCTCCAAAACAATCCCCATCTCAGTCTCCAATCTTCCATGATTCCTCCTGCCCCACAACCTTAACATCCAAACCAATCACAAGTGAATTGAGGTTTAATGGCGTAGTGGCTGTCGGGCCACATTGCACCAAACAAAAATCACAAACGGATGCAAAGAGGAGGGGTGTGGCTTACGTCATGCAGCACCAAATGATGGTGTCGTAACTATCCCCTTTCCCCCCTCTTTTCTACCCAGCCCTCTGCAGCAACGGCAGGCGGGGGGCGGGGGGTGGCGGGGAGTGTTTGAACACTGGCTGGTCCCTGTAGTTTCTGTTCTACCTGAAGCACCCTGTATTCCTGCCAACTCTGCTTTCAGAACAGGGAACCTGGGGTCCCAGTTTTCAGATGGGAGGAGGCCATGAGAACCACCAGCTGGCTTGCATGGATGCTTTACTCTGAAGCACTGTTTCATAGCACCTCCCTCCCTGCCCTTGTCCGCCTTGCCCCCACCCTCCACACCTTTTAGTCCCTCCTCAAAACCCACCTCTTCTGCTTCGCCCTTCCTAACTCCTGCTAATTCATCCCCACCTTATCCCCCACCTGTTATCTACAAACTCCAAATTTACTGTAACCAAGCCAAGAATGTGTACCTGAGTTCTCACATCCTCATAAATGTCGCATCCCTTGTCTCTCCCTCTGCTCCCCCTTCCCTGTCTCCCCTCCCCTTGTCTTTAGATTGTAAGCTCTGGGGCAGGGACCGTGTCTGTGTATTATTCTCTGTAAAGCGCCAGGTACATCGCTGGCGCTATATAAATGCTTATAATAATAATAATAATAATCACAAGGCAAAAATATGTGGAGCAACGTATTTGTGTACACATGGCTCTGGTGATCTGAATTATGTTGTCAATTCATTTGGTTACTAAAAGGATGGTCTAAATAACCAGAAGAACTTGGATAAGAACTACTCCCAGTTTGGATTAAGCAAGCAAAAATGCTCAGTTTGGTCTGCCCAGACCAGTGCTTTTTGGGAGGCAATTCAATATGGTCTTGGAGACTACCAGTCTGAACTTCTACTGTAGAAATAAGTTTACCATAAAAGGCCCTAGTATAAAAAGCTAATGCGGTATAACTTTCTTCTGAATCTGTAAAACAAATTCATCCAGCTTTAGAAGATACCTGTTACAGAAGTTATGTGTCTCTGTAGGTGCCTTCAATTCAGAATGCCAATAATGGGAAAAGGGAAGAGAGATGGAGATATTTTTCTCTGCCTCCCTCTCTCTCTCTCTCTCTCTCTCCCCCTGTGCCCAAGCAGACAGTACAGCAGTGGGTTCTGCTTCCTCCATCTTGGCAGATAGGCAGGATTCAAAGACTTTGATGGACAGCTTCTGGTCAATGAAGGAGAGCTTCTGGTCAATGAAGGAGCCAACCTGGCAGAAGAGGCCCAGACTTTTTCTGCCTCCGGGTATGAAACGGGAATCTCTCTCCTCAAGGGGGAAAGACTTTTTTTCCCCACTTTTTTTTTTTCTTTCACTTTTTTTTAAAGCTTCTCTACTGTTCCTTCTGTTTTCTGTGTTAATTAGGGAAACAGCAGAGATCAATGCAGGAGTCCCCTACCTCCCCTTTTAAAGAGGAACAGGGACCTGTGAACAGAGGAGCTGAGCCAGAGGGTTCCTACCTTCTCAGATCTCCCCCCTTTTTCAGGGAGGGTAGCACAGGAGGAGATTCCACACCCTGATTGGACCATTTAGCCCTCCAGCTGTGCTGCAGTACAGGGAGCAAGGGCAGATGACACAGCAGAGAGACAGCCCCTCCCCCCCACTGTAAAATGGATCTCCCATGCATACCAAGGTGCTGCTGGTATGATGCTGGAGGCATTCTGTGGCCTGATCAGGCCCAGATCCAGAGTGCGCACACACACACACACACACACACACACATCTCCTCCATCCAGGGCCAGGTGGGGGAGTGCAGCAGGAGGGTTCAACGAGAAGGGGTAAGGCTATCTTTTTCCAGGCATGGAGGCAGCTCCAGCTCTTTGGCCTCGCAGGCCAGTAGCTGCTGCTGCCGCCAGTATTACCATCCATGAGGACACTGTTGAGGGTAGGAATGCTCTAGGTATTATATCTAGAGCTGTGGCAGCAGCTGCAGGGGTAGGTCCCAATCCAGGGGACACCACAGCAGTAGATTCTGTGTCCAACATGGAAGCTCATAGACAAGTTCCAGACGTCACCATCATGGGGTCACTCCAGAACAGATCCAAGAGCTCTTGTGTATACCTATGTGGGCACAAATCCACAGAGGAGGAAGAGGACCCGATTCCCCCATCGTGTGCTGGAATAGGTCGGGCATAGGCACTAACCTTTTATGATGGGTCTAGAGAGATCAGGTCTGGGTGGAGAGAAAGGCCAAGTTGATCAGAGTACTTTGCTGAAAGGGGAGCTGAACATGGAGGTAGATTGGCTCAGCAGTGAGGTCCTGGACCATGGGGATGGAGAATAGTTGTTGAACATCCAAATCTTTTAACTGCTAGTACAAAACTGGGGATGCCCAGAAAGAGAGAGCTCTTTGCCTCCTGGTCAAACCAGATGATGGGAAGTGTATGTCCAGGCATTGCAACCCCAATACAGGCAGAATAGATGCTATGGCTCACCCTTGGCCCACGTTTCTCCTCTAGGCCTTCCCTCCCTTTCCAATGCTTCAGTCAGTGATCAGGAAGATAAGGGAGCAGCAACAACCAGGGTCATTCTGTTGACACCAACTTTGCCAAAGTGCCCTTAGTTTTAAGACCTCTTAGAATTGAGCAGAGAAGAACCACTTAGGTTGCTGCTCAGGCAGACCTTCTGATTCGGCCCTCTGCAGTAGAGAAAGTAAAACGTGCAGCCTGGAGGCTGTGTGTGTGCAGCTAGAGGCTTTTGGTTGCTCGCCAGAGGTGCTGTCCGCACTCCTAGCAGCAAGAAGAGGATCAACCAATAGAATTTATAACCCCACATGGCAAGTCTTTGTGGCATGGTATTCATCTTCAGGAACGGATCTGATGAGAGCAGCTGTTTTGAGATCCTGGGTTTTATTCAAACTGGCATGGATCAGGGGCTGAGCATGACTATCTTTCATAGGCAGGTCTCTGTATTAGCTAGCAAAAATCATCTGCTGTGATGGAAAGATCTAGGTAGCAAGCCAACTCTGTATCAAATACCTCTTTCTGTAGAGAATGTAAGACCTGGCTGTTCCACCATGCCTTTCCCGAGGGAGATGGGGTGGGTGGGTTGGGTTAGGGTGGGGTAGGGGGTAACTTCTTATTGTGGGATTTTAACTGTATTAGTAATCTGTTTTAACATGTTAGCTGCCCCGAGATGCTTTTAGCAAGTGAAGGTGGCGTATAAATTTTATAATAAATAAAAAATACTTCTGAGGGCTGTATTGCTCCTTGTACTCTAGCTGGAGGCTGAGTGTGGTATTTAGAGCCCTGAGTCAGGCCCCCTTTGATCTCTGCAGGCAATCCATCTCAAAATCATGTCATTCAAAGTTGCTTTTTCCGATGGCCATCACCTCCGCTTACCTTGGGGACCTTTGTCACGGGTTGGGGTTCAACACCCCCCACTTTACCCGGTTTGAGTGACTCAGTTTCCCTTGCGCACAGTCCTCTTGAATCAGTTTCTCTCTCTGGCTAATTCAAGTCTGCCACAATGAAACTTCTTGTCACCCAAGCGCCCGATCCTTCCTGTTTACAGACTCTTTACTCTCTGGGTTCGCAAGAGCTTGAGGGCTCTTGTAGCTCACTTGTGTTCCAATATTAGACTCTAGACCACTTCTTCATAAAGTATGAAGTATATTTATTGTTTACATAAACACAAGATAGTTGATACAGAGTGGTAATAGAAATAAAAGGTAAACATAACGCATTCCTAACTTATACTGTTTTGAGTTCCTAAGTTATTCATCTTACCCTAGAACAAGTCCATAAGTTCTGGTTTTCTCAGCCATAAGGAACTGGCTGGGCTCTGGCTTCTTAGAGCGAAGCTGTGTCTCATTTCATCTTCCCCCAGCCTGCAGTGATCAGCTGGCTCTTTCGTATGTAGATGTGCAAGATGGCTCTTG
Source organism: Sphenodon punctatus (assembly GCA_003113815.1). Lineage (NCBI taxonomy): Eukaryota > Metazoa > Chordata > Lepidosauria > Sphenodontia > Sphenodontidae > Sphenodon > Sphenodon punctatus. The sequence goes on from QEPC01010930.1 coordinate 90,472, forward strand.
CAGGAAATCTCCAAGCAGTCTCATCCTCCCTCTGGGATCTCTGTCCTTTTATCGTATTTGTCTCTCTTTGTCTGGGTTTTCCCGCCTCTAGGGAATGTGTCTCAGAGCATGTAGGCAACATGGAAGTTCATTAACATTTCCATAGGATGTCTAGCACCCCAGCTTTCAATCCACGTTCGATTATCTCTTGTAGTTTCTACAGACTTGTGACGTGTGAGAGGGTCAACCTGAGCTGTAATTTGAGTTCTACTGTTCTCAGAGTTGGCATTACAACATGTGGAACTTGTAACATTTCATACTGTACATTTACAGTAACATTGCATCCATGTGAAACCCTTGGTACCACATATTTACCAAACATGTAGTCCCGTGTTACACGTATGTGACCCCCCTGTTTCCCCGTGACAACCTTATCAGCAGACCCAGAGCTTTACAGGCTCACTGCTGAGAGTGTGTCGCTAAGGTGCATCCCCCTCTTCTGACAGAGATGAATGCAGCTTTTTCACAGACAAAATGTTGTGCTGCCCTCGTGTCCAAATCCTAAGCACTCTTAAGAGGTTCTTTGGCATAAGTTGGAGGTCAAGAGGGCCTGGAAGATCTACTTGGAAACAGCCCTCTTAGAGTAGACTATGCTCTATTCAAAGGCTTTTGGAGAAATCTGAGGCAAAAAGGTCATGAATGCCACTTCAACTAGATGGCTTAGGGGATGTATTTCCCTAGCATGCATTCACTGGTTAAAGATTAGAAGTTCCCCAGGAGGTTACTGCACATTCCCTTAGAGGTACAGCAACTGATGTGGTGCTTCTTCAGGGAGTTTCTGTAGACAAGATCTGCAGGATGGCATGCTGGTCCTCTATCCACGCCTTACTTATCAGACCCAGACTATAGCCTTAGCCAGGCAGTTTTTTGGTCACCCAGTGCTGCGGAGATTGCTAAGTCTTGGCACAGAATCTGGTTAGAGGGTATTCTTTTCCTTCATTTTAACTTTCCTGTTTTCTGGGTGCACTGCTTGGGCAAGTCCCATTGCTGGACTGTACTGAGGGGAGAGAAGAGAAAATTGGGAGACTTACCTGGTAAATTTTCTTCTCTCTCCATGAGAGAGACCGTCCACCCCACCCTTGCTTCTGGGCACCATCTCAATGCCAGGAGTAGGTAAGGGTTCCAGTTCCTTCCACTTTATTCTTTTGCTATCCTAGTCGCTTTGTGCCACTGTAGGCCAATTCAAGCCAAATTCTTTTTCTCAATACTAATACGGGTCTTGTTAACTGAAATTTTATTGTATTCTTAAGGTTTAATGGGTGTTATAGTGTCTGCCTTCAAGCAAGATGGATAAAAATTGATGATTTTTTAAATTTGGAATTTTTTATTTAAACCAGATTTTTTTAAATTTAAATTGGATTTTCATTGAGATGCTCTTTTTTAGTTCGGAAATACGGTTTGGTTTGGAAATTCAAACCCCATTGAACTAAATGGAATATTATCTTTTTAGGGATGGGCAAACAGAGCCGAGTTTGGAAGTTGGGTTGGTTCAAAAATTGAGTTCGGTCCAGAAGTTCGGTCCGGTCGACCAAACTGGTTGAGTTCGGTCGACCATCCCTAGCTTTTTAAAAAAAAAGATAAGATAAAGATAAACATTAAAGCTCAAAAATATCATAATGGAATAGGGATTATAACTTTTAATTATATACTACTTGAGAGAATATAGTCATGTAACCTTTTTAGAAAAACTTTATAAATGGTCAGAACAGGCCATAGACTGTATTAGGGGGACAGTTAGTGACTTCAGACGTTACGTTTTCGGTATTCACCACAGTCAAATGCAGGCGGTGGTGAAAGAGCCGTGCACATCTGTTTACTCGCATCCAGATGTTCAACAAACATTGCAGTGCGACTCGTACTTGACTTAGCTAAGAATGACAGAAGTGATGGTTCCAGTGTGTAACGGTGTGTTTGTTCTATTTACAGTGCCCTTCGTGCCCTACTTCCCCCTCCCCTTTCCCCTGACCTGTCCTGCTTCCTGGGCCGACCTCTCCGTCACCTGGCAGGCACCTCCATGGCCTGTGAGCCACCCTCGCATCCCCCTCCAGCAGTTCCTGGCTTGGGCCCGGATCCTGACTGTCCTCCGTGGCTGGTGTTGGGGACTTGACTGCATCAGTAGCAGTGATGCCTGCTACTGCTGCACCTACCTGGGCAGCTGCTGCTGTCACATCCCCTCTGGGACGGGCAGTTGAATGTGTGGGCCCTATGGTCAGGACTGCTGCAGGTGCTGTGGGATGGATGCGGGTGGTGGGATGGGTGGTGGTTGCGGGGCTGCAGCCGGTATGATGACCGGAGGTGCAGCTGCCATTATGTATGCGCTCATGGTTCCTCCGAGGAAGTGACCGATCCATTTTCCTGGAGTTCTCAGCGCCCAGGCGGCCAATGGTAGCTGTCATCCGCTTGAATGCCTCCATTTGCCTGGTGTAGTCCCGTCTCTCCAGCCTCCTCTCCTTTTGCATCTCAGCTACCAGGTGCCTGTGCCGCCCCTCCACCTGCTGCACGGCTCTGTTGGTTGCCACCTCCATCCTGTCTATGGATTCTATCATCGCCTCCCCCTGCTCCGTGATCGTACACAGGATCTCCTCTGCAAGGTCCTCCCACCAGCGGCGTACACATGCCCTGTGTTTGCACATCCGCTGGGCCGGTGGCACGGGTCCCCCTCGTGCCCGGCCTGGCTGCGCAGGCCATGGGTCTGTGGGAGGTTAGGTATGCTCGGTTGGGCACCCGTTAGCTGCACGTGTACCTTCCCAGATCAGTGCGGGGGGGCTGGGATCCCTGCCTGTCCGTTCCCCGGTCCATGTAGCTGTGACCTGCAACCCCACCCTTGTCCCCTCGTGGGCACCCTCCGCGCCCCTTCCGACAGCTCTATGTTGCATTCCCCTGAGATCTCCGGGGGCCGTGTATGCATGTCCATCCGCTCGCCCTTGTGCTGCTGCCCTCTGTCAACCTGTTGGTCTGCCCCTCCCCGTCCACTCACCTTGCTGCTCCCGCTGCTCCTCCTTGGCCTCCTGTGGCTGTGGTACTGTTCCTGTGCGGGAACGGGCATGGTGCTGTTACATTGGGGTGCATGTGTCCCCCCCCGCACCCTCTTCCTCCTGGCATCCAGTGTGCCCTGTCCCTTCCGCTTACCTTCCTCCATGTGTCCTGGTGCACCCTCCCCCTTCGTTGCCTCCACGCCTGCTGTAGGGGGGCTTAGTTCCATTCCCTGTCTGTTGTTCCTCTTCCCCCCCTCAGCTGTGTCCGTGCTGGCCCCTGTGCCTGCCTTCGATGTCCGTCTCCAAGTCCTCTGTGGCCGACTGCTCTATGGGGCTCTGCTCCGAGTGCTTCCCTCATGTACACTGGCTTAGGGTCACCAGTGTGTCGTCATTGGAGGCCCCCGAACCGGATATGGGTCGTGGGCTCCCTGTGCCTGTCTGCAGGGGAGGCCTGCTGCTCTCTGAGGTCCCAGCCTGTTCTTCTTGGGGTGGGGGGGTCAGCGGTGTGTGTGGGTGCTTCCATGGGTGGTGGTACCTCCTCTCTTGTCCGGCCCTGCGCCACGGCACTCCCTACTAGCCTGGGGCCCACAATGGAGCCCTTCATGTGCAGGATCCAGTCAAGGGCATCATAATAGGGCACGGTCCTAGCTGCATGACTGGACCTCTGGTTGTTGTCCTTTATATTCTTGTAGCCCCTCTTTAACTCCTTGGCCTTGGACCTGTATTGTGCTGCAGACCTGTGGTATCCTGCCTTTTCCATCTCCTGGACTATCTGGTCGAACACATGCTTGTTGCGCTTTTTGACTGCAAGCTCAATCTGGTTTTCAAGTTACCCCCAGATCTTGTGTCTCCTTGAATCCCCACTGTCCCCCACTCTGGTACCTCCATTTCCCTGCTGGCCTCTCTGGCTCCGGTGCCGCCCCTTCCTCCCTGCTGGTGTCCTGTGGGGGTTCAGAAACTCTGGCTCTTTTACTGGTCTGTTGGGTGGACATGGGGGGGTTGGCGGCTGTGCAGTATCCGTTCTGGACCCCACCTCCTGCCCTCCCTTCGTGGCTGTTCGCTGCCTTGCAACCCCCCCTCGGTGGCCGCCCCCACCCGTTGTGGTATCCTTACCCATTTGTGGGGCATCTCCGTCCCCTGTTGGGTGTCCCCCTGTAGGTCCTGCAGGTGCTGCTGCTTCTCTTGTGCTCCATTGCCGTGTCATCTCTTTTCCTGTTCTCTGTTGTCTCGCCGCCTCATTCCCCTGCTGCTGTATGCCCTTTAAATATCCCTCCTTGTTCCATTTGTTGGTCGTTGCCTGGCAGCGACGCTGCGTGCATTCACCACGGCTGGGGATCGTTGTGTGTGATTCTGCCTGGCGGTTGCCATTGAGACATTACTTTTGGCCGTTTCCCAGTGGGAATTGCATTGACCTGGTCTCATCCTAAACTCCAGAACCGTGGTTGGATTTGGCCCCTACCGGTGATTGACTGGGGTGAACATCTGGATGCCACTGAACAGATGTTCAGGGCTCTTTGGCCACGCTGGGGGTTTGTGTGCAATTCAGTGTGGTTGACTGTGATCTCGTAACGTCTGAAATTACCTTCAGTCTCTGCAAGTTCGTTTACACAATCAAATCCTTTACCTCTCTCTCAAAGTGCAAAACGTCAAGAATGAGTTGAATGGGAGGTCGAATGTGCATGCGTAAACCCGACAAAAGTGCTAAAAAAAATAATTAAAAACCGCTCAGCAGCCTAAAACAAAGGTAACGACATGCTCAGGGAACAATCGAGGCATGGGACCAGCCAAAGAAAAGGCAGAAAAGTGCCCCATAACAGGCAGGCAACTGAGCTGGACACACAGGAGAGAGGGGCAGGAGAGAAAATGGCCGGCGCGGCCCTCCCCAATGCCCCGGGGGATACAGAAACGGAGGAACAAGCCACCATAGATACAATTCTGGCAGAGATAAAAGCCTCCAGGACAGAGATAAAAACATCAAGGGCAGAAGCCCAAAAAGACAAAAATGAGGTCCTAGAAAAAATTAGTACAGTAAACAAAGCAGTGGAAGAGGGAAATAAAAGATTAGGAACTATGGCAAAAAAAATAGACCAGGTGGAGGAAAGAGTTTCCAACATGGAGGACCAGGCACTGAACACCAATAGCGACCCGGCAAAAATGAAAGAATCCCTAAACCTGCTGAGGTTTAAGTGCGAGGACCCAGAAAACAGATCCAGACGTAGTAACCTATGCATAATGGGAATTAAAGAAAACAGCGAAGCAGAGGGAATGCAAGAGATGCCAATGCAGATCTTTCAGTATAACTTCCCAGACCAACCCCAGCTCCACAACGTGGAAATTGAAAGGGCACACAGAACACTGAGGCCCAAACCAAAAGACTCTGACCCGCCCAGGGCCATTATAATCAAATTTCTAAAATATAAAGATAAAGAAGCCATATTAACGGAGACCAGGGAAAAAAGACAACCCTTAGAGCACCAAGGCAACAAAATCAGAATCCAAGCTGACCATGCACCAGAGACTGACACGGCGCAGAGCATGGTCAAAATTTTACAGTGAACTAAATGAAAGGGGGCTCAAACCCCAACTGTGGCATCCGGCTAAACTAGCAATCCTCGTGAATGGCAGAAGAAGGGTATTCGAAGACACCACAGACTTAGAAATTTTTCTGCAAGCACAAAAACCAGATCAACAGAACAGAAGATGAGAAAGATGAGACCCAGTACCACAGGTTATGAAAAACAGACTCCACTTATAGAGCTAAAAAGGTCGAAGATATAAAGATTAAAAAGAGTACGTAATCGCAGGTAAAAACAAACAATCTGTAACAGCAGAGCCAAAAAGAGTTAAAGGTTTAAAAATTTGAAATACTGTATGTTTAGTTGTATAGCGATGCTTATATCATTATACACGAATAGCGCAATTGATAAATGTAAAAATGCAAAGAATTGCTGGGTGGGGTGGGGGAAGACAACATAAAACACATAAGAAACCCCCAAAAGCACCCCACTATCGTTGGGGGGGAAATGGAAAATTGTACTTCCATCAGGCACGTGTTGCCACACAATGCAAGGTTAAAGTATTTATTATTAAGTTGTGTTTACAAGTTGTTAATGTTGTTTAAGATATTTGTAGCTTTGTCAGAACTAGAACTGGTAACCAGGTATAAACCTCACCTTACGTACGCCCATACACTCAGTAGCGAACAACATAAAGAAACCTACAACCAAGGAAAAACAACACAAAATAAATCACAAACTCCCCAGTGGCATCAACAATAGGCAAAACTTCATCCATAAGATTTCTTTCCTTAAATGTGAAGGCTCTAAACCATTCCGTAAAAAGAAAAAAAAGTAGCAGACTTTATCACAGACCATGAAATGAAGGTTTTCTTCCTACAAGAGACCCACCTGATTCAAAAAGACCTGGAAAGGTTTACATTTAGAGGCAAAGGTGAAACATATGCAACATGTGGGAGAGAGAAGAAAGCAGGAGTCCTGATAGGATTCACAACCACAACAGGTTTTAAATTAACAGAACAAAAAAAAGACAAAGAAGGCAGATTTTTATTAATAAAAGGCATACTAAAAACCCAGCCAGTAACATTAGTTAACTTCTATGCCCCAAATGAGAACACACACCAATTTTTCCAAAAGTATATACTCCTGATCTCTCAACATGCAGAAGGAATGCTAATCATTCAAGGAGACTTCAACTCCCCGTTAACAGCATTAGACCACTCCACGGGATCACAACTCACACACACCCAAAAACACACAGCAGCAACGCTATCCCAACATGACCTCATAGATGCATGGAGATGCCTAAACCCCACAACAAGAAGCTACACATTCCACTCAAATAGACATAACACATACACAAAAATCGACCACTTGGTACTTGAAAAAGATGCACTACATAGATGCTCAAAGAGTGAAATAATACCCACTACTTTCTCAGACCACAATGCGCTAATCACCATTTTTAATTGGAATGCAACCAGAATGCCGTAGCTGGCAGCTGGATAGGGGAATACTAAAAAGTGAATGGATAAAAAATCAGATCAAAGAAGATCTTAAGGAATACTTTGACATAAGTGCAGGATCAGTACAATCCCCCCCAAACTCTCTGGGAAACAATGAAAGCTGTGATAAGGGATAAATTCATAGCTATAAAAGCAAAAATAAACAGGATAAGAAGAGGAAGGAATGAAGCCCTCCTCAACTAACTAAACTTTTTAGGAACAGAAAATAGTAGATTTCCCACCAAAAGCAACCAAATAAGAAATTCAAAAAATACGCAGTGAAATAGATACAATAGACACGCAAAAATCACACAACTGAGAAAAATTAAAAGCTTTTATTTTCAAAATTGTAACAAACCAGGAAGAGTTCTAGCCCAATTAACAAAAAATAAAAACAAAAGCAGCCATCCCAACAATAAAACTTCAGGATGGAAGCAAAACAAGTAAACAGCAGGAAATACAAAAAGCATTTGTAGAGTTTTATCAGAAGCTATATACGTCCTCGAATCCAGACCCTGAAAAAATAAAAATGTATTACTAAATACAAAATCGCTACATTTAATAGGGACCAACTAAAATATCTCAACTCCCCAATAACAGAAGAAGAAACTAAACGAACTATCAAATACCTTAAAAGAAACAAAGCAGGTGGACCTGATGGGCTACCAGCAGAATTTTACAAAACATTCAGTAAAATAATCATCCCACACATAAAAAACACATTTAATAACTTCATGATTACCCAAAAAATGCCACCAACATTCTACGAAGCAGTCATCACTTTAATACCCAAACCAGGCAGAGATGTGGAAGAATGCAGTAATTACAGACCAATTGTTAGGAGGGGTGGGGAAGAAGAAAAGGTCCCGGAGGGGGGGGACAAGACTCAGGGCCGTCTCTCCGCTGACACGCTGGGGTGTCAGTAATCCCCTCAGGTTGTTAGGTGGGCTTGCCTCCTTAGCAGAAGGCAACCCGTTTCATCATAGGGGAGGAGAGAATGTGCCACTTAGGGGAGACAAAGATAGGGGAAACGGTTGCTCACCACACCACACGACCCAGGGCACCAAGTGAGGTGTGGGAGGGGTTCTACGTGGAAGGGGGAGAGGGGGAAAGGGACCGGGGCATGGGGAGGGATAGGGAAGGAGGAGGGGGTCAGAGGGAATCAGGAAAGGGGATGGGACTTCACGCAACCAGAAGGAAGGAACTGAGGCCGAGGGGGGGGGAGCACGACAAAAGGAACACCAACCTTGGACCAGATTAGGGCAGCAGGGAAGGGGGTGCGAGGGTGCAATCTCACCACTCTCACAAAGGGGCAAAGGGGGGGTTAGCAAGGCAAGGTACAGGGACAAGGACACAGTCACCACACAATTCAAACACTTAGCTGTCAGCACAGGAACGGGCCAGTCTCACGATTATCGGTGGGGAACTAGTGCCCTGCCGCCGTTTTTATGTCTCTCATTGCTGGCCCAGGCGTAGCCCATTGTGGCCGAGTCAAGGCCCCGCCCCCTGCCGAGCGCGCTCTGCAGCCAGGCGCACACTGTGTCGGGGGGCTCCAGTCCTGGCCGTGCCTGGCTGTGGGAGGGGAGGGACCTGTGGCGCCGCTCGAAAGACGTCCTGCTGATGCAGGGGCAGGGCCTGCCCCGCGGCTGGGGGGCGCGCCCTCTGCGCTGGGGCCAGAGCGTCTCTCCCTCCCGCCTGTGTCTTCCGGGGAAATCCCCACCCCATCCGCCGCTGAGGTGCGCCACGGGGGTGCGCCGTGACAGTACCCCCGTCCAAGGGCCCCGCCCGGGTGCGGAGGCCAGGGTGGGAGGGGTGGCGGCGATGGAAGGCGAGAACAAGGCGGGGAGCGTGCAGGTTAGTCGCCGGCTCCCAGGCGCGCTCTGTTACCCCATAATGCTTCCAATCCACTAAATAGTGTAAGCGAGACCCAATATAATGAGAGTCCAAAACAGCACGGACCTCGTACTCCAGGACTCCATGAAGCAGGACCGGAGGGGGAGGCGTAGGCTGTTGGGGGGGGATGCCTTCTTTAGCAGAGAAACATGGAAAGAGGGGTGGATACGGAGATGGGAGGGGAGTCCTACTGTATAGGGGACCTCATTTAGCCGACAGCGAATGGGGTAGGGTCCCATGTAGACCAGTTTGGAGGATGGACGAAGGGTTCGGTAATTTTTCTTTCGAACCCACATAAGGTCTCCGATTTGGAATGTGGGTGCAGGTTTCCTACGTTTATCGGCCATGGTTTTATATCGCTGGCGGGCCTTCTGGAGACACTGTTGGACCCGCTGTTGAATTTGCCTGATCTGCTGTACGAGGGCCCCTGCGGCCGGGACGGTCGTCAGGGGTTGTGTGGGCAGGCCTAAGGCAGGGTGAAATCCGTATGACACAAAAAATGGTGACTCGCCCAGGGAGGCATTTGGTCCATTATTATAAGTAAATTCCGCAAGGAGGAGGTGATCTGTCCAATTACCTTGCAAGTAATTACAAAAACACCAGAGGTATTGCTCGATGTGCTGGTTTGTACGCTCCACTTGTCCATTCTCTTGGGGGTGATATGCAGTAGTTAACTGGACCTTAATTTAATAGGGTACAGAGGGCCTTCCAAAACTTAGAGGTGAATTGAGGGCCTTGATCGGAAACAATTTCACCAGGGAGGCTGTGGAGACCGACGATCTCCTTCAATAGGTATTCTGCCGTGGCTTTTGTGGTAGGAAGTCCGGGGCATGCTATGAAATGCCCCATCTTCGTAAAATAGTCTATTACCACCAGAATGGCAGTATAATAATTGGAGGCTGGTAACCCAACAATAAAATCCATCGCGATCTTCTGCCATGGTCCCCGAGGGGCGGGGGCCAACTGCAGTAACCCTATAGGCAGTTGGCATGGGACCTTGGTTCTTGCGCAGACCAAACACCCACGGATGTATCTTTCTACGTCTTGATGGATTTCTGGCCACCAAAAGTTTCGTTGGATGAGTTTTAGGGTTCGCTGATACCCTGGGTGTCCGGCTAATGGGGAGTCATGGTGGGCCCATAGGACCTGCGGCCGATGTTTGGGGGGAATTACGACTAATCCCTTATGGTAGTGCAACCCATTTGTACAAGAACTAGTAGATAAGGGACTTAGCTGGTGGCTTTCTTGTTGGAGGTCCTGCAG
>QEPC01010930.1:100877-116097 GCA_003113815.1 Sphenodon punctatus
GCAGAAGGCAACCCGTTTCATCATAGGGGAGGAGAGAATGTGCCACTTAGGGGAGACAAAGATAGGGGAAACGGTTGCTCACCACACCACACGACCCAGGGCACCAAGTGAGGTGTGGGAGGGGTTCTACGTGGAAGGGGGAGAGGGGGAAAGGGACCGGGGCATGGGGAGGGATAGGGAAGGAGGAGGGGGTCAGAGGGAATCAGGAAAGGGGATGGGACTTCACGCAACCAGAAGGAAGGAACTGAGGCCGAGGGGGGGGGAGCACGACAAAAGGAACACCAACCTTGGACCAGATTAGGGCAGCAGGGAAGGGGGTGCGAGGGTGCAATCTCACCACTCTCACAAAGGGGCAAAGGGGGGGTTAGCAAGGCAAGGTACAGGGACAAGGACACAGTCACCACACAATTCAAACACTTAGCTGTCAGCACAGGAACGGGCCAGTCTCACGATTATCGGTGGGGAACTAGTGCCCTGCCGGCGTTTTTATGTCTCTCATTGCTGGCCCAGGCGTAGCCCATTGTGGCCGAGTCAAGGCCCCGCCCCCTGCCGAGCGCGCTCTGCAGCCAGGCGCACACTGTGTCGGGGGGCTCCAGTCCTGGCCGTGCCTGGCTGTGGGAGGGGAGGGACCTGTGGCGCCGCTCGAAAGACGTCCTGCTGATGCAGGGGCAGGGCCTGCCCCGCGGCTGGGGGGCGCGCCCTCTGCGCTGGGGCCAGAGCGTCTCTCCCTCCCGCCTGTGTCTTCCGGGGAAATCCCCACCCCATCCGCCGCTGAGGTGCGCCACGGGGGTGCGCCGTGACAGTACCCCCGTCCAAGGGCCCCGCCCGGGTGCGGAGGCCAGGGTGGGAGGGGTGGCGGCGATGGAAGGCGAGAACAAGGCGGGGAGCGTGCAGGTTAGTCGCCGGCTCCCAGGCGCGCTCTGTTACCCCATAATGCTTCCAATCCACTAAATAGTGTAAGCGAGACCCAATATAATGAGAGTCCAAAACAGCACGGACCTCGTACTCCAGGACTCCATGAAGCAGGACCGGAGGGGGAGGCGTAGGCTGTTGGGGGGGGATGCCTTCTTTAGCAGAGAAACATGGAAAGAGGGGTGGATACGGAGATGGGAGGGGAGTCCTACTGTATAGGGGACCTCATTTAGCCGACAGCGAATGGGGTAGGGTCCCATGTAGACCAGTTTGGAGGATGGACGAAGGGTTCGGTAATTTTTCTTTCGAACCCACATAAGGTCTCCGATTTGGAATGTGGGTGCAGGTTTCCTACGTTTATCGGCCATGGTTTTATATCGCTGGCGGGCCTTCTGGAGACACTGTTGGACCCGCTGTTGAATTTGCCTGATCTGCTGTACGAGGGCCCCTGCGGCCGGGACGGTCGTCAGGGGTTGTGTGGGCAGGCCTAAGGCAGGGTGAAATCCGTATGACACAAAAAATGGTGACTCGCCCAGGGAGGCATTTGGTCCATTATTATAAGTAAATTCCGCAAGGAGGAGGTGATCTGTCCAATTACCTTGCAAGTAATTACAAAAACACCAGAGGTATTGCTCGATGTGCTGGTTTGTACGCTCCACTTGTCCATTCTCTTGGGGGTGATATGCAGTAGTTAACTGGACCTTAATTTAATAGGGTACAGAGGGCCTTCCAAAACTTAGAGGTGAATTGAGGGCCTTGATCGGAAACAATTTCACCAGGGAGGCTGTGGAGACCGACGATCTCCTTCAATAGGTATTCTGCCGTGGCTTTTGTGGTAGGAAGTCCGGGGCATGCTATGAAATGCCCCATCTTCGTAAAATAGTCTATTACCACCAGAATGGCAGTATAATAATTGGAGGCTGGTAACCCAACAATAAAATCCATCGCGATCTTCTGCCATGGTCCCCGAGGGGCGGGGGCCAACTGCAGTAACCCTATAGGCAGTTGGCATGGGACCTTGGTTCTTGCGCAGACCAAACACCCACGGATGTATCTTTCTACGTCTTGATGGATTTCTGGCCACCAAAAGTTTCGTTGGATGAGTTTTAGGGTTCGCTGATACCCTGGGTGTCCGGCTAATGGGGAGTCATGGTGGGCCCATAGGACCTGCGGCCGATGTTTGGGGGGAATTACGACTAATCCCTTATGGTAGTGCAACCCATTTGTACAAGAACTAGTAGATAAGGGACTTAGCTGGTGGCTTTCTTGTTGGAGGTCCTGCAGGGACGGGAGGGTGGAGGCAAATACGCCTTTGGGAAGAACTGGCTCAGGGCAGGAAGGGGAGGTGTCGTGTTGTGGCTTCTTCACAACGAGAAAGGGCATCGGCCATCGTATTCTCGGAAGCAGGGCGGTATTGAATCTTGAAATGGAAGCAGACGAAGAAAAGCGCCCAGCGGATATGTCGTCCATTTGTGATACGAGCGGTCTGGAGGTAAGTTAGGTTCTTGTGGTTGGTTAGAACTAGAATACGGTGGGGACCGCCTTCTAGGAAATGCCGCCATGTCTCAAACGCTGCCTTGATGGCCAGGAGTTCCTTGTCTAAGATAGTATAGTTCCGTTCTGCAGGGGACAATTGTCGTGAGTAGTAGGCGCATGGCAATTGTTGGTTCTGGCCGTCGATGGTTTGAGTGAGAACTGCAACCAAGGCTCGGTCGGAGGCATCAGCTTCTACAATGAAGGGCTTGGTAACATCCGGATGTTGGAGCAACGGTGCCGAAAGGAATGCCCTTTTTAGCTGTAGGAAGGCTTGTTGTTGTGGGGCTAACCAACGGTAGGTCACTCCCTTTTTCAACAACTGTGTCAGCGAGGCAGTCTTTGTGCATAGTTGTCAATGTACTGGCGGTGGTAGTTAGTGCTACCTAGAAATCGCTGCAATGCCTTGACCGCGGAGGGAGCGGGCCATCGATGGATTGCGGACACCTTGCTGGGATCCATCTGAATTCCCGTGGCGGACACGAGAAACCCCAAGAATGGGACTGTGGTTAAATGAAACAAACATTTTTCCAGTTTGCAATACAATCGGTGGGTCGGTAGTCTAGAAAGGATGATACGTACATGCTTCACATGTTCTGAGGGGGAGGAGGAAAAGATCAGGATATCATCTAAGTAGACCACGAGGAAATCATCTAGAAGGTCCCAAAAAATATCATTAATAAAATGCTGGAACGTGGCTGGTGCGTTTACTAACCCGTAGGGCATCACCAAATTGAAAATTCAAAGTGACCAAAACGTGTCCGAAATGCCGTCTTCCATTCATCTCCTTCCTTAATGCGAACTAAATTGTAGGTTCCTCGGAGCTCGAGTTTAGTAAAGATCGTGGCACCCCTTAGTTTTCCCAAGAGTTCAGGGATAAGGGGCAGGGGATACCGTTCTTGACTGTAATGCTGTTAAGGCCTTGGTAATCTATGCATGGACGGAGGTCGCCCTCTTTCTTCGGCACAAAAAATAGGGGGGCCCCGGCGGCGGAGGAAGAGTGTCTGATGAAGCCTTTGTCTAGGTTTTCCTTGATGTATGACCAGAAGGTCTCGGTTTCCCCAGTTGCCAGGTTATATATACGTCCATACGGGGGTTCGGTCCCTGGGAGCAGTTCAATTGGACAATCGTAGGGTCTGTGGGGGGGAAGGGCAGCTGCTTCCTGCTTATCAAAGATGTCCCCAAGGTCCAGGTAGACCGCCGGGAGTTTTGAGGTACCATCACAGGGATAGACTTCAGTGGCTCCCAGGACCCCTGGTGCTGGGCGCAGACACCCCTTGTGGCACTGGGGAGCCTCAAAATGTAGGCTCTGACCCACCCAATCAATGGTAGGGTTGTGAAGGTGCAGCCATGGGAACCCCAAAACCACAGGAAATAGAGGGGATGCAATAAGATCGAATTGTAAGTTCTCCTGGTGCTCTCCAATAACACAGAGCAATGGGGGGGGGGGTGCACTGGAGTACTGGGCCTGATGAGATGGGGGACCCATCAATGGTTTGCACCCATTCAATTTGAGGTCTTTTTTGGACAGGGGTCCCCTGGCAGCGGGAAAGGGTCAGGTCCATGAAGTTTCCAGATGCCCCTGAATCAATGAGGGTGCGTATGACCTTGGAGGTAGAGGGACCCACTCGCACCATCATAGGAACAAGTAAATGCCGGGATGAGGGTGCTCGTACCCCACTTTGATCTTTGGGGAATAGACAGATTACCGGGAGGCCCCCAGTCCTTCACGGCTGTTGGCATTTCCCAGGCCCGGCGGGCGACTGGGTTTCATGGGGCATTCCCTAGAAAAGTGCATGTTAGCTCCGCAATAAAAACAAAGGTGCATGAGGCGGCATCTTTCTTTTTTGGCGGGGCTCAACGGGCCCCGAACGGCCCCGATTTGCATCGACTCTGCACCCCCTTCGGCTGGAGAACGGGGAAACAGCCACGGGAGTTCGGGGAGTTATGAGGAAGACCCCCTTACCCTGTTCTCGTTGCCTCTCTCTCCTTCGTTCGCCCAACCGATCGTCAATGTGGATTACCAGGGTAACCAGATCTTCCAAGGTGACGGGTAGCCGCTGCCTCTGCCAACTGATCCTTAATCTCTTGGGCAAGGCCCTGACGAAACAAGGCCCGCAGGGCGGCATCGCTCCACTTCAAGTCAAAGGATAGGCAACGGAACCGTGTAACGTAATCCAGGAGTGAGGATTTTCCTTGTTTAATGTGTAAAATAGCTTGCTCTGCATCCCATGGCCGATGGGGGTAGTCAAAGAAAAATTTGAATTGTTTTACGAAACCTTTGTAGTTTCGGAGAAGTGGGTCATTTGCTGCCAGGAGGGGGGTGACCCAATCCAAGGCCGTTCCCCCAAGGAAACCAATAATAAAGGCAACCTTTGTCTGATCAGTGTTGTAAGTCAAAGGCTGAGTCTGAAAGGTTAAATTACACAGGGCCAAAAACCCCTGGCATGCCCTCCGGTCCCCATAGAACTTATCGGGACCGGGGGCTTTGGGTTCT
Source organism: Sphenodon punctatus (assembly GCA_003113815.1). Classification (NCBI taxonomy): domain Eukaryota; kingdom Metazoa; phylum Chordata; class Lepidosauria; order Sphenodontia; family Sphenodontidae; genus Sphenodon; species Sphenodon punctatus. Next base: position 105,820 of record QEPC01010930.1, read on the forward strand.
CTAGGGACAGGACCTGGGTTAGGGGGTTGGGGTGGGGCAAAAAGGGAATCCCGTGGAAATGCCTCTGCAAACCCCCCCCGCAGCTGCTCCCACTGCTTCCCGTAAAAGTTGGTTCTGTGCTAGGAGGTTCTGGTTTTGTTTTTTGAGGTCCTGAACCTCCATGGTTAGGCCCTGTACGGCCCGAAGGAAGTCCTGGATCTGTCGGGCGGGGTCCTGGAGTTCCATGAGAAAGAAAAAGGGGGGGAAAGAGAGAAGGAAAAGGGTTTTTGATGCCGGTAATTCTGTTGGGGGGGGTGGGGAAGAAGAAAAGGTCCCGGGGGGGGCAAGACTCGGGGCCGTCTCTCTGCTGACACGCTGGGGTGTCAGTAATCCCCTCAGGTTGTTAGGTGGGCTTTCCTCCTTAGCAGAAGGCAACCCGTTTCATCAGAGGGGAGGAGAGAATGTGCCACTTGGGGGAGACGAAGATAGGGGAAACAGTTGCTCGCCACACCACACGACCCAGGGCACCAAGTGAGGTGTGGGAGGGGTTTGACGTGAGAGGGGGAAAGGGACCGGGGCGTGGGGAGGGATAGGGAAGGAGGAGGGGGTCAGAGGGAATCAGGAAAGGGGATGGGACTTCACGCAACCAGAAGGAAGGAACTGAGGCCGAGGGGGGGGAGAACGATGAAAGGAACACCAACCTTGGACCAGATTAGGGTAGCAGGGAAGGGGGTGCGAGGGCAAAATCTCACCACTCTCACAAAGGGGCAAAGGGGGGGTTAGCAAGGCAAGGTACAGGGACAAGGACACAGTCACCACCAATCCACACAATCCAAACACGCTGTCAGCACAGGAACGGGCCAGTCTCACTCACGATTACCGGCAGGGAGCTAGTGCCCCACCAGCATTTTTATGCCTCTCATTACTGGCCCAGGTGTAGCTCATTGTGACTGAATCAAGGCCCCGCCCCGCACTGAGCGCGCTCTGCTGCCAGGCGCACACTGCATCGGGGCAGGGTTGGGGCTCCAGTCCTGGCCATGCCTGACTGTGGGAGGGGAGGGGCCTGTGGCGCTGCTCCATAGGCATCCTGCTGATGCAGGGGCAGGGCCTGCCCTGCGACTGGGGGGGGGTGCCCTCTGCGCCGGGGCCAGACCGTCTCTCCCTCCCGCCTGTGTCTTCCGGGGAAATCCCCGCCCCATCCGCCGCCGAGGCGTGCTGCGTGGGCCCGCCGTGACACCAATATCCCTATTCAATACAGATTACAAAATATTTACAAAAATACTAGCCAACAGGTTGGCAGCAATAATTGATGAGGTAATCCATACTGACCAAATGGGATTTATCCCAAACAGATTAGGAATAGACAACTTAAGGACAGTTAATTTGATTTACGCAGCCTGAAAAATCGATCTTCCAGCATTAATACTGGCTGCAGATGCGGAGAAGGCGTTTGACAGGGCGGAGCCAGAGTGTTTATACAGAGTAATGGAGCAAATGGGAATCAAAGGCAATTTCAAAAGGCCAATTAAAGCTATCAACCTGAACCCAAGATTTCAAATATGAATCAATGGAAAATTATCAGACCCATTCCCCTTAACAAAAGGGACCAGACAGGACTGCCCGTTATCCCCCCCCCCTTTTATTTAACATTACCCTAGAACCCCTAGTATGCACCATAAGACAAGACCAAGAGATCACAGGCATACAAATAGAACAGACACACCATAAACTATCCTTGTTCGCAGATGACCTGCTACTCTATATCACAAGACCGCATACAACTCGCTTATAAACTAATTTAGTAAGATCTCAGGATACAAAATTAACCCCCCAAAATCCCAGGCACTCATACTAACAAAAAATAAACAGGAAGCCCAAGCCATTGCAGACCAAACACCCTTCACGATTGCTGAGTCGCAATTCAAATACCTGGGTTAACATCACAAAAGACCATACAAAGCAAATCTCTCCCCCCTCCCCCCGCCCACCCAAAATCCTAATCAAATCCGTAATGAGATTTCAACGTGGCAAAGGCTCAAAACCTCATGGTTAGGAAATATAAACCTATTTAAAATGGTAGTATTACCCAAGATTCTCTATAAGGCAATGGTCCTACCCATACAACTTCCACCCAAATTCATAAAACAGTGTGAGCAAGCCATGCTGGAAGCAGTGTGGAAAGGTAAAAAAACAGAATTAATAAGCAAACACTGATTAGAAGAAGAGAGAAGGGAGGCGTTAACATGGCCGATGTGAAAACCTATCTTAGGGCGCCCACATTCAGAACACTAAGGTACTGGTACCATCCCACGAAGAACACCACCTGGGTAGAAATGGGGAAAAAAATTACTAGGTAATCCAAACTTAAAAGAAATGATAACTAACCACGGAAAAGCAAACTCAAAGAAAATAACAGACCACCCATTCACACATGCCACTATACAACACTGGCACCAAACACAAAAAAACCTAAAAATATCCCCCAGACGCATCACCTTACACACCTATAAATACACAGACACTATCAAGGACAATATAGCAAAAGATCTAAGAAAAACACTAAGTAAATGCAGCATATACAGAGCAGAACAATTATTCAAGGACAGCCACTTTACAACATTACAGGAACTTCAAGAAATAACTAAAACAAATATAGACACACTACAATACCTCCAAATAAAAAACGTATTAACAGATAAAAACAAAATACAACACTACTCAAGAAAACCCACCCTCTTAGAAAAAACATTGTTCAGCCACACCTCCAACAAGGGTTTAATATCAAGGATTTGTGGAGCGCTGGTCGAGGCCACAGCCAGTAAACCAATTACATATATAGAAAAACAGGAACAAGATCTAGGAAAAAAATTTGATTATCAGATTGACAGAATAGGACACCAAATGCACAAATGCGCAAGTTTGCTAGAAATCAAAGAAACCCAAATTAAGGTAGTCCTAAGATATTACTTAACACCGATTCATTTCAAAAAAATAGGTGGCTCGGGCCTCGACCAGTGCTGGAGGGGCTGCGGGGAAAAGGGCACCTACCTGCATTGCTGGTGGTCATGCCCTAAGGTACAACAACTGTGGCACACAATCTGGTCTTACATGAAAAAAGCCACGGGTCTGATTATACCATTTCAACCAGAAACCTAACTATTGGGACTATATCCAGAAATACCACTAATGAAGCACCATCAAGAGACCTGCACACTCATGATGCTGGCTGGACTGACTATCCTAGCACGAAACTGGAAAACAGCAAAAAAATGTAACAGAAACCAAATGGGTAAAGAGACTTTGGTATATGTACTCAATGGAGAAAATTGCAGCAACACAGGACAACAAATCAAAAAAATTCACTACAAGATGGTTCGTTCTCCTGCATAGAGAACATACAAGGACATATGGTCAAAGAAGAATCAAGATCCTACCTGGTGGACTACAGCATATAAAGAACAATAAAAACATCCTGACGGAACATGTTATTTCGTTAGTAGATTTAGGAATATATACTGTTCAATATTTAATGTTTAAATAAAATAATAATAAAATTTTGATTCCAAAAAAAAATAAAAAATTAGTTGAATGAATAGTCAGTCACAAGGCTGGAAGGGAACCTCAAGGGTCATCTAGTCCTGCACCACTGCAGGACCTGCCACACACCAACCATCCACACAGAGAAATCCCACCAATAGCTACAACCAGAGCACACCGATACCTGGAATAACAGGAAATAATTTTAGAAAAAGATATGGGGTTCTCAACCTTTTGCATATATATGCATAGATTAAATCTCCCTTCTGCAATTCAACTTAATTCATTTCCGTGAAAATTGAGATAATTAATCAATTCTCGACCCTGCTTCAATTCAGTTCAATTCACTCACTCCGCTTAAAGCAGCGGCTTCTGACTGGAGGCCTCACAATGTGGAAGGAGTCCGGTTTCACCCCACCCAGCACTGGCATGGTCAGTGATATCAGTGGTGGCATCCCTACGTGGGCTCCAGCTGTAGCAGGCAAGCTCACATCCGACTCTCCACCCCCAACAGGGGCAGCAATGATGGCAGGGCAGCATGTTCCCTAGGTGAGCATGAAGCCTTGTGCTGTGACAGTCATGGTAGTGTGTGGACTCCAGCTGTGGCAGGCAGGCTCCAAGCTCTGCTCCCTCAACAATGGGGAAGCAAGGGCAGCAATGATAGTGGTACAGCAGGGACACAAGGCAGGATACAACTTCCGCAAGCAGGTTCAGGACAGCCTCCAGGCTATGGTTCCCCAGCATGGCATGAATTTGTGATGGGGCAGCAGAAGCTGCAATGGTGGCAGGCAGTGTTGTGAGTAGGAATGTAGTAGTAGTGAGTAGTAACTCTTTTGATTTTTGTTACTTAGTTTCGATTATTAAAATGTCATTCTTTTTCATTATCTTTCATTAGTCGTTTGTTTTGGATTTTCATTGGTTTCAATAGAAAACATGTCTGGCCATAACGTTTTTGTTTTTCATTCAATTTGGATGAAGCTTGGGGAGGTTGTACTCCAAACAGAGGGCATTATGCCTGCCAAATTTCAGAAGGATTGGATAAATGAATCCAGTTTTATAAGCAGCTGAAATTTGTTGTTTTACGAAAAGCTGTGTACACTTTCTCAGCTGTAACTTGTCTTCCATCTAATTTGGATGAAGTGTGGATAAATTATACCCCTCCCTAAAGTTACAATCTCTGCCAAATTCCAGAAAGATTGGGTAAAGGGTCCTGATGTTATCCTGCACAGCATTTGCAGAGAATGAGCCTATGCCAGGGATTCTCTTATGTTGTTACTGTGGTACAAGATGTGATTGTGATGCCAATTGACCAGCAGAAATGTCAACCGTATAGCCTCATTCTATGCTGTGAGCACCCCAACCCCTCCCCCTTCTTGTTACTGGGAAGTTGGAAGCATTTGCTTAGGAAAAAGCCAGTAAGGCACTCACTTATGTTCTCTGTCAGTGTGCCACAGATGTGATTTGTGATGGTAACTGGCCAGCCTGGATGTGTGAACCATGTCTCCTGATTGCTGAGATGCTCCCCTTCCCCCTCCTCCCCCCACCACCCCAGTCTTGCTGTCTGAAATCCCAGTTATGTCCCTTCCATGCATGCTTCATAGCCGCCCAGGAACCATCCTGGAAAGCTGGAAGCATGTAATAAGACCAATCGCATTTCTGTCCCACGGGTGTGAATGTCTTTGAAATATCAAGCCAATTGGCTAGAGGAGATATGTCTTCTCTGCTGCTTGACACAGACTTTAGTCTTGGTGGGGGGTGTCCATCAACTTGCAGAGAACACCCCAGGAAAGGGCAGGAGGGCCTTTATCAAATCTTTCTGAAAATTGTCAGAGATGATCCTGAGGGTGTGAGATACAGTCCTTCCAAATTTCATGTAAACTGGATGGAATACAAAGACGTTACAGCCAGAAATATGTTTCTAAATAAATTGCTTATAAAATCAGAGCCCTTTATCCAATATTTCTGAAATTTAGCAGGCATAATGCCCTCTGTTTAGGGTACAATCACTCAGGTTTCATCCATATCGAATGAAAAACAAAAATGTTATAGCCAAAAATGTATTTTTCAGTGTTTTTTTATCTCCTAACAAAACTAAAATCTTTAATTATTCCATTTTCATTTGTTGTTGTTCAGTAATGAAAATAAAGGAGCCCTTTTTCATTTTCATTACTCTAATAATGAAGTGCACATCCCTAGTTGTGAGTCCTGAGCTCCAAGCTCAGCAGGGTACAGCACTGGTGGCTTTTGCTCCCTGGCAACTTCCAGAGGTGGGTCTCTGGGTGAGAAAGAAGCCCTGTTCTTCCACTCTGTGCCTTTTGCTGCTTGAAGTGGCAAAGCGACAGCATGAATGGGGGGTGGAGCTTGTTTTCCCCACAGAGAGCCACTGGCCCATAGCAGTTGCCTAATTCTGCCAAGCTCTGAACTACCACAGATTTACAACCTGGCAGGAACACAATTATAATGGAAAATAGAGAGGATACTTTTAGAACAGTGGGGATACAAATGCCCAAATCCCCCCTCTCCCTTGCCAGCTTTTGAGCCTTAGAAATAGAGCTTTCAGGACTTAGTCAATGCTTTCACCCCTAGCATTGGTGGCAGGAATGGACCATGGGGAGTATTTGAGGTGAGAAAAACACTTCTAATTGAAAGGTTTAATTTCTAAAACAAAAGATTTTAAGGTGAAGAGATGTTTTACTGGGCCTTTAGAAAGGAGGAAACCTCCTCAATGAAGATCTGGGCATCTTCCCCCTGCTGAAAGACACAAAGGGAAAGCTTACTTTAGAAACAACAGGACATTAAGGGTAATCCTCCACCCATTGAAGTCGGTAGCCCAGCTCACATTGATTTTAATGAGTGAAGGACTGTTTCAGAGTGCTCCTGAGCACTACTGACAGCTGCCTCGGGCAGCACTTTCACTCATTGCTTCTGAGCACCAGGTTGACAATCCCTGGAATAGAGGATTGTTGGGGTGGAGTGGATCTGGGTAAGGTGGAGGAGTCTGGAGATACATGCAAGGGAGGGGCAGTAAAAACAAAAGAAACACTTTGAGTAGAATATTGCAGAAATCTTTGAGGGATGCTGAGTATAGTTGTTGTTGTTATTATTATTATTAGACATTTATAAAGCGCCAGTCGCATGACCTGGTGCTGTACAGAACATAGAATAAGACGTGGTCCCTGCCTGTGGCTTACAATCTAAGAGACAAAAACAAAGGGGGGGAGACAGGGGGAGGGGACAGTGGGAGAGACATGGGAGAAGACAAAGAAACATTCAGGCGGATGCGAAGTCTCAGGTGCGTGTGCTTGGCTTGGTTACAATGAAGTTGGTAGCAGCAGTCAGCAGAGGAGGGCTGACAGTAAGAGTAAGGGGAAAGGCTAGCGGGCATTGGGAAAGGCAGCATGGAAAAGGTGGGTCTTGAGGATGGATTTGAAGGAGCGGAGGGAGGAGGCAAGGCGGATGTGGGCAGGGAGGGAGTTCCAGGCATGTGGGGCAGCGAGGGAGAAGGGACGGAGGCGGTTGGGCGAGCAGGAGAAACGAGGGAGAGTAAGGGTGGGTACAACGGAAGAGCGGAGAGCACGTGCAGGAGTGCGTAGGGAGATTAGGTCCGAGAGATAAGGGGGAGCTTGGTCGTGGAGCGATTTGAATGTGAAAACCAGGAGTTTGAACAGGATACGTTCAGGAAGGGGGAGCCAGTGAAGGGAGAGGAGGAGAGGCTGCACATGGTCGAAGCGACGGGCAGAGTGAATGACCTTGGCAGCAGAGTTTTGGATTGCGATAAGGGGGGATAGGTGAGAGCGAGGGAGACCAGCAAGGAGGAGGTTACAGTAGTCGAGGCGAGAGATAACCATGGCATGAACAAGGATTTTGGCCGAGGAGATAGATAGAAAGGGGCGGATGCGGGCAATGTTGAGGAGGGCAAATCGGCAGGATTTGGCCACAGAGTCAATGTAAGGTTTAAAGGAGAGGTGCGTGTCAAAGATGAAGCCCAAGCTGCGGGCTTGGAGAACAGGACGGATGGTGACCCCATCAATGCAGATGGTCAGGTTAGAGGGAGAGGAAGGGGAAGGAGGAAAAATGAGGAGTTCAGTCTTGGCCATGTTTAGTTTGAGTTGGCGTCGGGACATCCAGGCAGAGATATCAGAGAGGCAGTCGACGAGGCGTGAGCGGATAGAGGAGGAGAGAGAGGGGGTAGAGAGATAGAGTTGGGTGTCATCAGCGTAGAGATGGTATTGGAATCCGTGGGAGGCAATAATTTTGCCAAGGGACAGGGTGTAGATAGAGAAGAGGAGAGGGCCAAGGACAGAACCTTGGGGGACCCCAACCGAGAGCGGAAGGGAGGGGGAGGTCGACTCAGGGAGGGAGACATTAAAGGAGCGGTCAGAGAGGTAGGATTTGACAGGGTCTCCCTGTTTGATTTGAGATCTAGTGAGGGAACAGTAGAAGGGAAAACCTACCATGGCAACAGGTGGTAAAAGAGACCCTGTTTGGGAATATTAACTGAAGTGAATTGAAGATGGTTCACTGCCAAATGAGGATATAAGGAGCTGCCTAACTGAGTCAGACCTATGGTCCATCTAGCCCACTATTGTCATGACCTGACATGACAGCAGGGTTTCAAATCCAGCTCTCCAGCAGAGATCTCACCCAGGCATGCTACCAGGAATACTGAATTGGAGATGCTGGGGATTGAACTTGGGACCTTTATACATGCAAAACATGTCCTCTACCACCTGAGCCACAGCCCACACCAATGATGTACAAGTATCCGCATCAGTTAGCTTTGGTAAATAAAATAACCAAACCGTAATTCAGTTTTCTGATGTAGCTGCAAAATTATTCTGAAAATATCAATATAAATCACTGCTTTAAAATGTATGTGTACCTTCTAAAAATAAAACATTACATCTTAGTTGTGAATAATATGTATTAAGGTTATATTAAACAATAAGAATGCACTTTTTGTGAAAAAAATAATTAAATCAAGGCTTCCTGACCAATGACTTTAAATAATGATTTAATCAACTTGATTTAAATCAGATTTACCCTTTTTTTTTTCAAGTTCAGATCATTACTGTGTGCACAGCGTCTGTCAGGGTTGACTCCTCCCTTCAGCAGAAACTCGGTCAAAGGATGTTTTTTAACAAAACACATCTGCATGGTCCCACACCAATCACGCATCCAACTGTTCGTGTGAAGGTGGTGCATGGGAAAGTATGCTCCCGTGGCCTACGCAGTGGCCACTCATGGCCATGCATGCAGCACTACCGAAAAATCAGGAGAGGCTGCCTCCTTGGCCTAGTTAACCACCTGTGTGAAGCCCTGCCAACACATGTGATGTGCATGGGCACTGCACAGCCGTTCCACTTAGCAGCCACGGATCCCCCCCACCCCCGCCTGCCTTGCTCGTTTAAAAACACCCAAAGTTTCTGGATGCTGTCTGTTTGCCCAGAAGGAGGAGGCTCAACCCAACACACTGGACTGTCTGCCTCATTGAGAGCAAGAAGAAAGAAAATTCACCAGGTAAGTCTGCAAACTTTCCACTTTATCTGGGTGTCGCACTACCACCTCTGCTATAACTTCCTGCATACTCTTTAAAATGGAGCATGTTCAGTTCTTGCCAGACACACTTCAATTGGGATAATTAAAATCAGATAAGGGTTTTTGGAATCATCCTTGTATAGGAGTTCCTCTGTCCAATTCAAACTTTATTAGCGTGACGAGTTGTCATAGCCAACATACATACAAACGATTATAAAATAAAATAGGATAAGCAACACCATAAAACCACTACTATAAATAACAAAAAATAATTTAGGCTTGCATCAAAAGCCCCAAACTCACAGATACACAGTCAAATAGGTGGTAATAACTTAAAATCTAGGAACTGTTGTCTCCTAACACAAGCCTGCGTCAAAAACATTGCCACCCGAGTTATCACCTCCTCGCTCATGTTGGCTAAAGCCAGATTCACCAACACTTCTCGCGTTCTGCCAGGGTAGGCTGCAAAAAGACCATCAAGATAGAGTTCACAGCTCATCATACAGAGGGCAAGAACACATTATATGTGCTGTGGACTCGGCCTCCAGATGATCGTAAGGGCATAGTCTCTGAGCAAAAGGCGTAGCTTCATAACGACCCTGCAGGATCTTAGTAGGCAAGGCATTAAGCCTTGCTGACATGAATAACCACCTGCCTCGAGGAGCTTCTGGGCATGCATGAGCAGTAGCTGCTTCTGCAAAACACTCCAGACAGCCCTGCCAGACTTCGCATAAAAAAAAGGTAAAAAACGTGGACTTACAGCCCCTAATGGGGAAAAAACATAAAAAAGAACCCACCCACCCCTCAAGGAGCCAAAAGAAAGGGGCAGAGTGAGGCAAAAAGCGGTGAAAAACTGCAAAGAAGTGAGAGAGGAGTGGGAGGGGATCAGGAGCAACTCCAGGAAGGCAGCATGGCTGAGGCACGTGCAGCCCAGCAGGGAGAACAGCAAGACTTTACAGCACAGTTTACAGGCTTAATGGAGGCAATAAACTCCAATCACGCTGATTCCACAAAGCAATGGGGGCTCCTAAACGAGAACATACAGAAAGTAACCTCTGTGGTAGACTGTTTAAATAAGAAATTTGATGGAATGGCAGAAAGAGTTACAAGCCTAGAACAAAGAGTGGAAAGGAGAGAAATACAGCAGCAAAGATGGGAAGATAAGGTACAAGAGATGGAAAGAGCCCTAGGGGGAATACAGAGGAAAATGGAGGACATGGAAAA
>QEPC01010930.1:118953-172383 GCA_003113815.1 Sphenodon punctatus
TCACAGCCAGCCTTGAAGATAACCTAGATAAATTCTATAAAGACTGGGACCAATGCTGGACAGTACTGACAAAAAAGATAAAGATGGAACAGTTCACACACTCGACTTGCCTAAGTAAAATATACTGAAAGGGGAGGGAGGGGAAAGGAGGCAGAAGGGGGGAAAGAGGGTGGGAAAGGGAACGTATACCGGGGGAAGGAAGGGAGGGGACGGGGAGGCAGAGGGGAGAGAGGTGGGGAAGGGGGAATAAATGTAATATTTTGATTGGAATGTGATATATTGTTAAAATTAAAATAAAAAGAAATAGTAAAAAGAAAATAAAAAAAAAATAACCACCTGCCTCTAGACGGAATGGGCAGGTCGAAGTAGAAGGCCATAACGTCCATAGGGGGAGCCCAAGACAAATAGTCACGGAGATGTTTTGATTGACTTGTCCTGGCCCTTTCCTCATGATGATGTACCTCCTGCCATCTTGTCAGCACTTCCTGTCCAGCCCTCTGGTGGCTAATGGACAAAAGATGGTCACACGAGAGTCCTAGGGTTAGCAGGTGAGCTTCCACCTTAATAGCCCATCGACATTTTTATGTGTCTTCTTGCCAATAATTAAGTAGCCCTGCTGCCTTGGGTCTCGATGCGCTTAGCCAAAGCTTGCGGGCTGCCCTCCATGCTTTGAAGGTCCATTTCCACTGCCCAGACTCAATCCTGACCACCCCATGTGGTGTGCCCACCGCAGGGCTGAGTACAGAGCAGAGGAATTTACTTTGGACCCGATCCAAAATCTGCGGGTTACACAGAGCCCATAGCCCAGCACCGAAAAGGAACTGTGTGGCCGCCTTGGCATTAAACACGTAAACAGCCATCCTAATTCCCATCCCCCCAGATTGGGCCAGTAACTTACACACTGCCAAAGCAGTCCTTCTGGCCCTAATCTCCGCACCCCTTATATGATGGTACCAAGCTCCTCCACTATGGAATAAAAGGCCCAGAGTTCCTCTGTCATAATATGACTAAAGCAACTGAAGCCCAACCTTCCTCTTACTTTAGACCGTATGAGAGCCTTATTATAATTACAGACATTGCATGCATAAAATCGTATTTGTTTTAAGCTAAGCTTTAAGTTAAGCCTCCCGAGTCCTAACAATTTTACATGAATGGCTTGGAAGGAACTGGTTTGTTCAGCATATAGGCAAGCTGTACATAACCTAACTTAAGAAGTGCCATACTGGGTCAGACCAACGGTCCATCGAGCCCAGCATCCTGTCTCGGTCAGTGGCCAATCACGGGGGCCTGGGAGAAGCACCCAACAGGTCACCCTCCTATTCATTCCCTGTGGGTCATGCCCAGGCTCCCGACAGTAAAGGATTTTGTTCCCCAATCCTATCTTCTAGAAACTTGTCCAAACCTCTTTTAAACTCAGCTATACTGCTGTCCTTGACCACCTCCTCTGGCAGCACATTCCACAACCTACTTGTACGCTCTTCTGTTTGTTTTTACTCTGCCAATCTGTGAGTTTCATGGAGTGTCCCCTAGTTTTAGCACTAGTTGAGAGGGTAAATAACCGTTCCCTGTTTACAAGTTCCACACCACTCATGATTTTATAGACCTCTGTCATATCTCCTCTCAGCCGTCTCTTTGCCAAGCTGAAGAGCCCCAACCTGTCAAGCCTCTCCTCATACGGGTGCTGTTCCATACCCTGGATCATTTTTGTTGCCCTTCTCTGTACCTTTTCTAGTTCCGCTATGTCTCTTTTGAGATGGGGTGACCAGAACTGCACACAGTATTCAAGGTGCAGCCGCACCATTGATTTGTATAGAGGCATTATGACATCCTCAGTTTTATTCTCTTATTCCCTTGCAAATAATTCCTAACGTTCTATTTGCTTTTTTGACCGCTGCGGCACGCTTGGCTGAGGATTTCAGTGTATTATCCACAATCACTCCCAGATCCTTTTCCTGAGTGGTTTCCATTGTGTACTCATAATTTGCGTTATTTTTCCCAATGGGCATCATTTTGCACTTGTCCACATTAAATCTCATCTGCCATTTAGATGCCCAGGGACCCAGTCTTGTAAGTTCTTGCTGCAGCTCCTCACAGTCTGCTTGTGTTCTGACTACTCTGAATAACTTGGTGTCATCTGCAAATTTGATCACCTCACTCTTAACACCCTTTTCCAGATCATTAATGAATACATTGAAAAGAACTGGTCCCAGTACAGATCCTTGGGGCACACCACTTTTTACATCCCTCCATTGTGAAAACTGGCCATTTAGTCCCACTCTTTGCATCCTATCCTTTAACCAGTTACCAATCCATAGCAAAACACTTACCTCTTGTCCCATGACTTTTTAATTTTCTCGAGTCGTTTATGTGGGACCTTTATCAAAAGCTTTCTGGAAATCCAGGTACACTATATCTGCTTGGTCTCCCCTGTCCACATGCTTGTTTACGCCTTCAAAGAATTTCAAGAGATTAGTGAGGCATGACTTCCCTTTGCTAAATCCATGTTGACTCTTTGCCATTAAGCCATGTTTATCAATATGCCCAGTGAGTCTTCTGTTAATGATAGTTTCCACCATTTTGCCCGACACAGACATCAAGCTTACTGGTCTGTAGTTTCCAGGATCACCTCTGGATCCCTTTTTAAATATTGGGCTTACACTTGCCACCCTCCTATCTCAATTTTCCAGAAATGGCATATCTTGATTCTTTCTTAGGTGTAGTGAGGATAGATGTAGACTACTTCATGTGAACAAGGCCTTCTGGAAAACAATCAAAATTGCTTTCTTATCTAGAAAACCTAAGTTGTATGGTTCAGGTTAACCCTTAGTAGGTGGCTCTTCACTGAGTGCATATTTTTGTATTAATGGAGTAGAAATGTTAAGTTGGTTTGACTGTTCATGATTAGAAAACACATTTTTCTTGAATGTCAGTTTACAGTTAGACATTAGTGATGTTTCCAACTTATGTACTGACATCCATTGCACTAGTGACAAAACACCTGGTGTGAGACATCAGTACACAACAATGGCTTTCCTCGTGGTGGCCAGCCTTTTCTGCTGGGCCTTGTGTCATTTTTATCTGGTGGCTGCTCAAGAGCCGCCTCAAGTACTCATTGGGTCCGATCCAGTACTTGTTTATGCACTGTGTCCAGGCTGAGTGCACAATGTGCATGTGGTACACAGTGATGTGGGTTTTCCAGAAAATATTTAATTGGAAAATGTTTCCCATACTATTTTTTTCTAATTATGCATAACTTTTTTTTTTTGCTCAGAAATCTTTTCTATGCAAGTTTTCCCGATTCCCTTAGATTGTGGTGTGATTTGGCATGTTGGCGCTGTATCTTTAGTAAGCAACACTAAACAATTCACCATATTATTTTTACATGCTGTAATATCTCAAATATAACTTTTTTATATTGAAACAAATTCAGAGTTGGAAATTATTTATATTGATTTGACTTGTAAATATCTTAAAACATAACCCAACAGTAGAACATTTTTAAACAAAGAGAAAAAATTAAGGGCGGCGGCAGGCACTAAAAATATTAACGTGCACTGGCTATTTTAGCATGCCCAAACATACGTTGCCAGTATTGTCCACTGATTTACTTGTCTAACAGTTAACTTTCACTGAAGGCACTCATCAGTTTAACTGTCACCATCTGTAGAAGTGCTGCTTACACTACCTAGTTCCAGTTCAGATTGAAGCAAATCTGATTCAGGATCAGACCTGCTTGACTCGCTTTCTCGTTCATGAAAGGATGGTTCTACCTGCAACTGTTGTGCCTGAAACTGATTTGACAGCAAGAAGAGATTTTGAGAAATAGAAACCAGCTTAGCATGCATTCATTTGTTAGTCTATTCCTCTCTTTTTTTTTTTTTTTTTTTGTCTTGATGGAGCTGAAGGTTTTCCAGTTCCGTTCACAAGAAGCAGCTGTGGATGGCATGCTTAGGATCCTGATGGCGATCTTGGACAGTTGTCGGGTTCCAAAATATCCCTTCCACCATGTGAGAGGAGACAGATTCTCTGCCGCCTGCCAAATGAAGTCTTGGCTCCAAAGTTTTTCTTTTGCACAGTACTCCGCAATGTCTGCCATCACACTTATTTCATCAGTTGGTATATTCTTAGCTACTTCCATAATAGTATTAAGAGTAGTAGATAATTCATCTTCTGATAAATGTTGTCCACTGTGTCAAGGATTGGGTTTGCTGCAAGGTGAACTGGATAAGAGCAAAACTCAAATCTCCTTAATAATTATTTTTTTTAATCCATTTATATTTGTTTTACTTTTTTGGATAGAGGTAAAGAAGGCAAAAGCCCCATTAGATTTTCATTCAGTTTTCTGAATATCTCTGGAATACACCAAACCTTTCAAGTATCTCCTTCAAGCTTCTTGATAGCCACTGAAATTGGTAGCAGCAAATTGAATGCTCCTTGAACCCAAACCCAAAACACATCATTGTTGAGAATCTTCTTACAAATGTGGACAGGAATAATCTGGGATACTGTCCACTATTGTAGCACACTGCAAACAGTTCTTTGTATGCAGCAAACAATCGAAGCACTTTGTAGCCGAGCCCCATCTAGCTTCTGCTGTCAATAAAAGTGCGCTTTTCTTCCCTTGCTTCTCTTTCTGTAATCTCTTCAGTGTTTGATTAGCAACATGATGATTGTTGAATACCTTCACAATTACTTTGCAGTTTGCCTGAATTGTTGTATTTACACTTAATGTGTCCTCTGCCAGAAGATTCAACCCATGAGCAAGACAGCCAAATATTATATTAGGATATTTTGCCTTTAATATTTGCCATGCAGCTTTCATGTTACTCGCATTTTCAGTCACAAGGGCTTGCATCCTGGAGGGACCTGCCTTTTCAATCTCTTCACTCAATAAATTGTCTATGTATTCACCTGTATGACAAGAAGATCTGGTAGCAATTGCTTTCAGGAATGTTGGTTCAGGGGTTGCAAACATAATGTTCAATAAAGGACTTCCTTGTATATCAGTTCATCCATCTGACATGCATGTCAGTGATTCTGCTTGACCAATCTTTTGGACAACCATTGTTGGAACTCTGTTGTACTCTCTATCTAAAAGAGAATGTGATAAACGATAACGTGATGGTAACATACGATGGACGAATTAATCTGTAATGCTCTTCAGTATTGATTTTCAGCTATGAAAAGAGGTGTACCACTTGCATATATAGCTCGAGCTAATGTCTTATCTACTTTTTTTGATCTTTTACTAACATTTTAATCACAAAGCTCGATATTGACTGTCTTGAACAGCTACTCTTAAACTTTGTGTCTTGTGACTGTGATCTTTAAAAAGTGCCTTCCCCCAGACCTGGCAGCTTAACCTTTTCAATGTCCATGTTTGATAAATCAGCTGTTTCACTTGAGTTACCAAGTTCCTGCCACAAAAGATAGAAAAGGATTTAGCCTACAGCTACTATAGAGTTGCATTATTAAATTTATCATTTTAAAAGTGCTAGATGCTAGCAGTCCAGAGGTGTTTAAATATATTTGTTAACTTATATGAATCAATAGTTTATTATCTGGTCTCAGACCTTCATAAACAATATATATTGCAAAATAAAATAAGATATAGCTTTTAAAAACCGGCATATAATAGAAATTATATTAGATACTTACATATGATTCCTGAGCTAGTCTTTTCCCAGATGATGATCCACCACTTTGCTGCAGCAGTTACTTGTATGGGTGATTTCAGATGTTACGTGGTCCAGAGTCACCACAGTGGATTCCCAGCGGTGGTGAACCATTCAACCACCCTCCGTGGTCAATAAAAGCCCTGAACAGACATGACGGGAGCAGGACCCCGGCAGGGAATCGGACCAGCAGACCACAGCCCAGGGCAGCGCAACAGACATTACGCCGATCCCGGGCCGGGCCGTGGTCAAAGCACCCAGAAGGCGCCGGGGCGGCTCGTCCCAGCTGCTGCCGTGTGCCCTTTAAATCTCCCTCCACGGCCTGTGTTGTTGCTGGTTGCCTGGCAGCGACGCTGCGTGCTTTGTCCCCGGTTGGGAATCATTTTGATTGATTCCGGCCGGTGATTGCCGTCCAGATGTTACTTTTTATTATTTCCCGCTGGGAATCTCTTTGACCACGCTTTCGGAGATGGTCTGGACTGGAGCTCCGGAAGCGTGGTTGAATTTGACCCCATGTGGGTATTGACTGTGGTGAACATCTGGCAGCCGCCGAACAGATGTTCAGGGCACTTTGGCCCTGCTGCCGGATTGACCATGGTTCACTGTGGTTGAGTGTGATCTCGTAATGTCTGAAAATACCCTATGAGTACTGTATTCTTTCTGGATAGTTCGGGCATGTTTCCAAATGTCTTTTCATTCTTGTTGCATTCTTTTTCATATTTCTGGCCGCAATATTTACATTTGCCAGCTACCTTCCTTCAGTGGATTCACTATAGTACACAACTTTTTCAGATTAGGCATTATGACTACCTCCAACAGATTTGGATTCCTTTTCAACCTCCACACTACAGCTCAGTAAAAGAAGTGAGACACCTCTGTGGGTGCTTAGTTTCGGTTTCACTTCTAGCTATCTTTTTGCAATCGCAGCTTTAGAATTTTTTGAAACCTAAAGGATTTTCCTCTCCAGACTGACCTACTTTGCCATTTGTTACATTTTACACGTAGCTACTTATTGCAGACTTCAATTTGAGCAACTTTTGGGGTAAGTTCTATGTGAATTTCCATTTGATTTAATTCTTGGAAATTGCTTAGCTGGTGTTTAAGAGCTACAAGTTATTGAAGTTACTCTGTATTTAAAACCACAGATGACACGATGATGCTTATTTGAAACTACCCACCTGACAACAGGCTATGTTGGTGACTTTGGGGATGTTAATGCACATAATTTTGAAAGAACAATTTTTTAATTAAAAATTGGCAAGCTTTGATTAATGAAAAACTTTTGTGTTGTTGAACTTGGTGACTTTTTTTGTTGCAGATTGATAGACAGCAGTTTGAAGAGACAGTTCGAATTCTAAATAACCTATATGCAGAAGCTGAGAAGCTTGGGGGCCAATCTTACCTTGAAGGGTGTCTTGCCTGTTTGACTGCCTACACTATCTTCTTGTGCATGGAGACGCATTATGAAAAGGTGAGCTCGTTTCATTTTCCCTTTCAAGGAAGGTAACACATACCTTTGGGATACTTAAGGTCTGTCAATGGAAAAGGTGTTTCATTTTATTTCTAGAGTTTTTCTCTGCTTCTCATTGTCGTAGTATGAATATAAAATATGTATGCTATGGTATGATTGGGAGAGACTTCATGGGTCATCTCGTCTACTGCCCCTGCTGTAAAGCAGGAAACCTCTGAACCTTAAGCATCACAGACCAATATTTCATGAACATAAAATCACATGCTTTTCCATCTTTCTGAAAACCTTTGGTGTAACTGATGAGGATTTTGATGTTAATGAGAGAAGAACAATGGGAGTTGCAAGCTCCTGCAGAGGGGAAAACCTACAGCCCAGGGTGGGTTGCCAAACAGCTCTGGCGGTTCCCCCCATCCCCCATTTGAATGGCCTGACGGCTGTCCTCCAAATGGCTATGGAGCACTTTCAAGCCGGCAGCCATGCCCCTACATAGGTGTTGTGAACCCCTATATGCAAGGGGTTAAATTCACCACCCTTGCAGGATACTCCAGCCCATGGAGCCCTGTGGGGCTTTGGATGTGGTCCCTGGGGGGTGTAAGAGGTTCCCCACTGCTGTGCTACAGGCTAATGTCAGTTTAACTGAGAAGAGCATAAGCCCAAATCAAACTGTTGATTTGGAAGGGAATAGAATAATGTGCTCAGCTGTGAGAGGAACTAGTATGCCACTAGGCCAAACTACAGCTGCATAAAGATGATGTGGAGTTTGGAGTAAAGAGAGTGTAGGTTAGGTTGAAAATGTATCCTTGACTGGCTGATGAGTTGGATTCACCATTTGTATCCTGATCATATTTAACTTTAAAATGCATCATAAAGTTGGAAGGGTTCTTGAGGGTCATCTAGTCCATTCCCCTGCTTGGATGCAGGAGGACTATAGTTACAATCTCCCTGACAGATGCCTGTCCAGGCTCTTTTTGTAAACCTCCAGTGATGGAAAGCCCATGACCTCTGTAAACAAATTGTTCCATTGCCAAACAGTTCTATCATTTGAAAAGTTTCCCGAATATCCAACCAAAATCTACTTTTCTCTTAATTTGAACCCATTATTTCTAGTTCTGCCCTTTATAGCAAAGAACAGCTCCTTGTCCTCTTCTTGGTGGCAGCCCTTTAGATATTTTAAGACTGCTATCATGTCTCCCCTTTAATTTTCTTTTTGCTAGTCTAAACGTATCTTCAACCTTTCTTTATAGACTTGCTTTTCCAGACCATTTATCACCTTTGTTGACCTCTGAATCAGCTCCCAATTTGTCGATGTCCTTCTTAAAATGAGGCACCCAAAACTAGACACACTACTCCAGGTGAGGGCTGACAAGTGCTGAATCGAGTGGAAATATTTTTTCTACTGACTTTAGAATGGTGCTTTTGTTTATGCATCTGTAGAGTTTGTCAGGATCAGGGCCTCAATGAGCCACACCACTCCAACCACTTTCCACCACCAAGTGCAGACTTATTTACAGTGCAAGAGTTCAGACATACCAAGATCCTCATATAAAGTCCAGTACCTCTTGCTGAGCTGGTGCAGCAAACCAGTCTCTAATCATCCAGCCCATTTTCCCACCAAGCCTTTTCCCAGGCAGCACCTTGGACAGTTAGCTCCCGTGCTGCTGAGCTCATTCGCTAGTTCTAGTCAGATACAGACTGACTTTACAGCAGAGCCTTCCACTCTTATATCCCCAAGAGTGTGTGACCCGTGGAGGCGGCCACCTTGCTTGAAGGGACAGTCAGGAGGAGCACCCCCATCGGGACCCAACTGGTCCCTAATCCCACAGTCACTTAGGGTCAGCAGTCACAGTAGCCTAAAATTGTATTAGCCTGGTCATCCATGTCACATTGCTGACTCGTGCTCAGTTTGTAGTTAACCACAATCCTAGATCCTCTTCATATTTACTACTGCCAAGCCAGATATCCCCCATCTTATACTTGTGCATTTCATTTTCTCCCTTAAAAGTGGAACTGAAATGTTTCAGTTGAATTTCATTTTGTTAATTTTGGCCCAGATTTTCAACCTATAAAGATTTTTTTTAAAAAAAATTAATTCTTTATTCTAAGCTGTTAGCTACCCTTTCCAGTTTTGTGTCTGCATAAAATCCAAATCAAGGCCACACAAAATTAATAAAACATAAGCCTTTGCTCGTTTTGTGTCTTAGCCTTTCCAGCATTATCCCTAAAAGTTTGGGCTACATGTGCCTACACATCCTTTTGGTTTTTGGTTCATTGGTAAGCTGCTTGGGTAGCCACATTCAGGTTTTGGTGGGGGGGGGTGGGGGGTGTCTTTTTATTTTGGGTTTTTTTGTGGTTTTTAATCACATGTGATTGTGCCTTCAGTATCTCTTTAAGAAAGTCCCAGCATTCTTGGATGCCTATCCCCTTTAGGTGATCTAACCATGGGATCACACCCAGTATTTCTCCGAGTTTATTAAAATCAGTTTTATTGAAGTCCAAGGTCCTTGTTAAGCTATTTTTCTCCCTTGCTTTTCCTTAGGACCATGAATTCTAATATTACATGGTCCCTTCCCCCTATTTTCACATTGTTCACCAGTTCAGGTAGTTGCCACCAATGCAGATCAAGAATTTGTTAGACATTCTTTGCATAGTGAAGTCTGTCATCCACTAGATGTCAGGGTAGTTAAGGTCCACCATTACCACTAGTTCATGCCGCCTTAAAGCCTCTACATTGTGCTCTAGGAAGGCCACCACTACCTCTTCTGCCTGGTTTGGTGGTCTATAGTAAATGGCCATCATACCAATCTGTTTTTCCTCTTTTGTCCATACCCAAAGACTGTCAACAGAACTGCCACACTCAGCCCCATAGGCTTCCATACGGGGTATACGTTCTTGACAATACTACACTTCTGTCTTGCCTAACCTTTTGGAACAAGCTATACCCTTTTGATTCCTATATTCCAATTGTGAGAGTCATCCCACCAAGTCTCAGTGATGCATATTCATAGCTAACCTCGTGTAGTACAATTTCATGTTCATCCTGTTTATTCTCCATACTCTGATCATTAGTGTACAGACATCCAAAATTTATTCATGTATTTATTTTTAGATTTGTATCCCATCATTTCCCAGAGGTTCAGAACAACTCGTAGCATAAGGGATACAAAAAGTATAAAAATCTAAAAATAGTAAACTATATAAAACGACTTAAAACCAGTCCTATACTACCCCCAAATGATGTCCATGCTCAGTAAAAGCCTAGCCAAATAAGAAGTAGGTTTTACATTGCCTCTGGAAAATGCTCAGGCTTGGGTAAGACATCTTATGGAGGGCCTTCTCTCTGTTATAATATGGGCACTACTAACTTTCCCAGTTCCCAACCTATTGCACAGGACCCTCTCCTTAGTACTCCCCTCTATACTTACCTGTGGGCTTTCAACTCCATCCCCAATAATAACTAGCTTACTGCCCTCCTGACCTGGTTTGCAAGTCTGTTGCCAAAAACATTCTTCCAAGTCTTTTGAAGTGTAAACCATCTTGTCCCAGCAGTCCTTCAATGAGGAATCCAACCTCTCATGTCGAGACAATCCATGTAGCCAGGTATTCACCAGCAAACTTTGCCTCTCTCTTCCTGGACCTCTACCTTCAACAGAAAGGGTTGACAAAAACACCTCTGCCTCCCAGATTTTTCACCCAGGGCCTCAGTCGCATCTGATATGCTCAAGATCATGCCTGGCAGTATCATTTGTTCCCACATGGATGAGCAGGAACTGCCCTCCCGTGCTCCCCCCACCCCCCAGGAGTCTGTAGTGTTTGCAGTGCTGGAGAGGGAGTCAAATAGGGTGCTATCCCCTCAAGGGGCTGTTAATTTCCATGTTTACATGCCCATGTAGAATAAGGGCAGACAAGAACCAAACCGGAGACTGATGTGGAGAGAAAGGGAAAGATACACTGAGGAACCAGATGTCATTCATGTCTTCATTCTGTATGTATATGTCCACCCTGATTTACATAGTCTGGGTTTGGCATAAGCACATTGACTTTTCATTTTATTTGATGACATATAGGTGTGTGTTTAAAACACTCATTTAAAGATGGGGCACTGAATGTACTTGGATACTAATAAGTATATAGCCACGTTGGCTTTCAAAGTCTGATAATTTAATATTCCTGGCTTGAAATAAAAACACGCTTCCCAAAGATATTTTTATATATGAATACAGCCTTTTAGTAACCCTTCTGAATTAGTGATAAATTCTGCTAGTGTACAGTAAACTGCTGTTTGCCCTGTGGCAAGAAGTCCCATGCTTTGCCTTGCTTCTGCCCAGAGCACATGTCTGTGAGCACATGGCAATCGAGCCACATTCCTGAACCAGATGGGGCTCCTGGCTGGTGAGATCATCATGGCTCAGGTATCCGCTGGTAACTCCACCCTCATTGGTGTGGAGGAAAATTTTATACTCACGCTGTTGGTAAAATCTGTCAGAAGTTCTTTGAGATCAATAAAGCGCAGAGAGAGAGAGCAGTACTGAATCCTTGCAGGAAAACAGACTGGTCTGGCTCCTTCCAAAATACATAGGTATTTTATAGGTTACAAAGATACATCCGATACAGAGATGTCAGTCAAAGACAACGTCATACAATAATGGGAGGTTACTGCAATTGTTTACGTACTAAGCAAATTATTCTCAAAACAATATAAGCTAGACTGTTTATAAATTAAGGTGCTGTCATGGATTTTCGTGGGTAAGATAGTAAGACGAGGAGGCTGCCAGCAGATTCAAACAGCAGAGCTCTTTATTCAAAAGAGACGCAGCGCTGCGGGCCTCAGAAATCCTTGGATTCCAGAGCACCCTACAAAGGGCAATACATTTTCTTATACAGAAATCCTTGGGCGGAAAGCCCTTACATGGCTTGTCGCTTCTGCGCAGAGAAAAGGATTACAACACAACTTTCAAAGTAATTATTTTGAGAAAAGACAGTTCACTTCTAAGTTCAGGTTGGTGGTGAGATAACAGTGGAATGAAGGAGAAATAGGGAGGTTCTCTATCTGGTCTGAAGGAGACATAGGGAAGTTCTCTATCTGGTTCTCTATCTACAATGTAGGCGAAATTGTAAGACCTGGCTGTTCGCCCAGGCCTTTGGGAGGGAGGGGTAGGGGGGTGTTTTAGTTCCCCCACCTACTTGGGTTTTTATGCTGATCTTAGTCCTGTTTTAATGTTTTATAATATGTATGATGATTTTAATTGATTTTATTTTTTAATATTTTGGAAGCCGCCCCGAGCTGCATGGCAGGAGGGGCGGCGTAGAAATTAATGGAAATAAGTAAATAAATAAAAATAAACTGAAGCCAGCTGCACTTTTGAGCAAAAGGAATCCTCCCTACATGCAAAAGGTAATCTTCAAAAGGTGAGGCTTATCTATGTGAAGAGAAACAGAGCCTGTCTAATTTAAAGGGCGAAGCAAGCATTCCTAACATGACGTGGTAACTACAGGTTATAGGCTTTTAATATTTCTAGGATGGTGGAGGGTACCATGGGGCAGACAGAAATATAGGTTTTTCTTCATCAGTGCCTAAACAAAGCAATTAACTAGTGCAGCTGTAAGACCATTTTTTTACTATCTGCTGTAAGGAAGAACAAAGTCCAATGCTTATTATGCATGGAGCTGTTTCTCAGGCCTTGCTGTGTGAAACAGTACCCAAACTAGCCTCATGATTATTTCTGTCTAACAGGCTAAAACTCACTTCTGTTAGGAATGAGTATTACCCAGCATTCATCTGTCTTCCATTTTGTGATACCTTCCTTTTGGCTATTGTAATGCAATTTCATAGGGTCCCTTATAAAAATTCCCCCATGTTGGTTAGACTCTCTGCCCTCTGACTGGGGCACAGACCAGGTGACTGCCCATGAACCAATCCCAGCAGAGTTGGATAGGACCTTTAAAAGGGACAGAGACTGCCCACTCGCTCTCTTGCTTCTGACCTTTGTGACCTCTGCTAGTTAGAATGAAGGACTGTGCCCCACATAACTTCAACACACTAGGCCCAACACATGGAAAAAGACTAAGTAACAAGCAACCATCTTGCCTGCCTGAACAAGGACAATTTAGACAGAAGCAAATTCTAAAAGGGGTAGCCATACCCCAAAGACTGGACTTGCTCAAGTGCTTATCCTACCCATTCTCCCTAGTATCTGTTTGTACCCCTTTTTCCTTACCTTACCGGTAAAGTCTAAGTTTGTTTTCTTTTTACTCCACTCAGGGTGTGTGTGTGTGTGCGTGTGCGTGTGCGTGTGCGTGTGCGTGTGCGTGTGCGTGTGCGTGTGCGTGCGTGCGCGCGCGCGCGCGCGCGCTCATGGCAAAGATGCCTCCCTAGCCTAAAAGGCAAAGCTACTAAGAGGGAGAAAGGATTCACTCTAAAAAGGGAAATCCTCTACTAAGCTCTTTTGGCCAGGGCAGCTTCTAGCCAAGATTCCACCAAGGGTCTCTACCCCACATAAGGGGAGAACGCCAGAGAAGAGGAATCTGAGAGAGGAGTGCCCTTGGGAAGCTGCAAGTCCTTACAAGATTGCAAGCTTCTAACAACCTGGAGTTGGCACATCCCAGACTGTGCGAACTCTTGAGGTGAATTGTGACTCTGGGTGGTGGCAGCAGGAACTGAAGACTTGGGGGGTTGCCAACAGGTGGAGAAATAGCTAAATTCTTGCCCCTGTTGGAACCCCAAGGTTATTTTTGGCCGGTGCGGTGAGGTGGATGGCTGAGCTGTATATCAACCTCCTACTGTGTTGCCACATGCCCACTTGGCTTGCCTCCTATGGAGAGTGAGTACCTATTAACACTTTCAGCTGGCATGAGCAATCAATATTGATTGTAGCTGTTCTCTTCTCTCAGAAATGGACTTACTTAGCTGAATGTGTTTTGTAAAAATTGATTTTAAATAAACGTGTGTTAAACAGTGTCTCCTAAATGCAATATCAAACTGTTTCAAAAGCAATATATAATGTTGCCCTCAAGGTGACAGGTGTACGTAAACTTTTATTTAAAGCATGCAAATTTTAACTTTCCATCTTGGTAGAAATTTTCTGTGGTAAATAGGGGATTCTTTGGTTACATGTAAGCTTGCTTCTGTTAATTATTATTATTCACTCAGTGAGCCTAGTTACAAGTCTTCATTTGAACTACTGGTCTTGGTCACTTAGTCACTTCCAAAGCATAGAACAGGGAACTTGAACAGGACGAATAATAATAATATTTATTTTTATATAGCGCCGCCATGGCACACGGAGTTCTTTCACAACAACCCTGTGAGGTAGGTTAGGCTGAGAAAAATGTGACCGGCCCAAGGTCACCCAGTGAGTTTCTGAATAAGGCAAGACAAAAACAGGGTGTCTCGCCTTAGCCAGAACTAGAAACCCTCCTCCTCCCCACCCCGTCCAAGTACTGTGCACTTAACCATTACACCACACTGGCTCTCACATTAAGTAAATAAGCATATTGTCTAACAATTCAGTGTTCAGGCATCATTGACTGAACACTTAGAATAATTTGAATATTTTATTCTAGTTTATCATAGTGAAAATAGACACTTGCAGATTTAAATGTGCAGTTTCTGCAAGCAAAGGTGTGTAGAATCTGAAATGTGTGTATGGCACAAAGGGCTAGATTGTTAAAGGAGTGGCAAAGTTGAGGTTTCAGTTAATAAACAGCATTCCGAGTCATGTTAATAAGAACAGAGAATTCTGATGTAGTCCTCCCATATTCCATAGCTGTGCACTACATTTAAGGAATGAGCTGCACTGGGCAGCTGCTGAATATCTTGGAGTTGTATAAATAAGCTTCATTTTTGTCCTCCTCAGAAGTGAAGACTTTGATTTCTGTGCCACAATCAGTTGTCACTAGCCCCATATCCAAACACCTTTGACTTCCCTAACCCAAAGGATGAGGTACTCATTTGATTAAACTGGAGTGTTGTTTTCCTAATGTAACCTCCTCCTCTCATCTTCCACTAAGTGGTATAGAGCTCAGAGTAGGTGTATATTATTTACTGTTGTTGTTAATAATCATTATTATCAATGTACCTGGTGGGCTTGGGTTACTTTCCCCTTAGTTGTTTGGAATCTCCCCAGCAATGGATCCTAAATAACCTGTTTGGGTACTGTGGTTCCTCCACCCTGGGGGAGATTTTGTACAAAAAGGTGCAAATTAGGGACTCCCAACCAGGGATTTCATTACCCTAGGTACTACCTAGGGACTCCAGAAACCACTATGCGGAGGGACACTTTACCAAATAATCATGTGGGGCAGAGGATACCCCAAGTGCTTACTATTACTATTATTCTTATTTATATAGTGCCAGTGTACCGGGTGATGTACGATCACCTGTTAGAGATGGGTCCTTATCCCTAAGGGGCTCGCAATCTAGGACACAGGGGGGGACATAGGGGGAGAGGCAAATACATTCCTAAAATTGAGAAGTCGCGGGTGCATGTGCTTAACTTAGTTACAGGGAAGAGGAGAACTCTGAGTGAAGGATGGAAGAGGAGGCATCGGTTATGAGGCTAAGGAGTTAGGGGAAGTCTAATAGAATAGGTAGGTTTTGAGGAGGGATTTGAAGGTTGGGAGGCAAGGACCAGAACAAATGTATTCAGGGAGGGAGTTCTAGGCATTGGGGGGGCAGCAAGGGAGAAGGGGCAAATACATTTTGAGGACCCAGAGAGTCATGAGCAGGGGAGGGTGGTGACAGAGGAGGACCAAGGTTTCCAGGAAACCGCCCCCCACCTCAAGTTAATGAGCATTAACTCCCAAAGTTAAGCCAGAAAACAACTTTTGACAATTGATCAAAATTTAACGTTGTGTTTCTTGTAATGTATGAAGGAATTACACTACATATCAAACAGCCTTAATGGCTGCTGTCCTGAATAAAGGGGTTTACCAGGGTTTCTAGTTTTCTGCGACAAATTTGGAAATTCTCTGATTAAAAAAAACCCCATAAATGCTTTGATTTAAAAATACCAAAATCTGTTTTTCTGTGATTAAATGTAAATGCTAGTTGTCTTTCCCTTACTACAATATATATAGGTAATATTTTCATTTTTATGCAGTTTTGCAGCTTCCTGTCCCACCAACAGTAATAAAAAAAAAATATAGAAGTTTGTGACACCCCTCCAATTGCAGAGCCCCTCCCCCCTACAGCATATCCCTTTAGGTTGCTTCCCCTCCACTGCCCTGCATTTACTGCCGCCGCCTCCTAGCCTGGTCCCACACTGCCCTGCCAACCAGAAAGGGGGACCATATAGAGACTGACACTTGGGGAAGCTGCTATGGGCCAGTTAAGCCCACCTCCTGTCCCCTCTTCCCAAGGTCCAGAAGACCTGACAGCCCCCAATTCATAGTTCCCCTGCCCCCCACCCCATAGGAGTTCTGTGGCACCCCTCCAAATGCAGAGCCCCTTCCCCCTCCACAGCACATGCCTTCAGGTTGCTTCCCCTCAGCTCCACTCTGCATCCTTGCTGCCCCAGTGTCCTCCTCCCAAACCTGTAAGTTTTTGCCATTTTCTGTGAAATTCTCTGGGAAAAGGCAAAATCTCTGGTTTTCCATCAATGAGAAAACTAGGAACCCTGGTGATTACCCTCTCAAGGGATAATTCCCCACTGCCTGTCTGATGGGGACAATGCATTGTTAAGAAAAACAAAAACAAAAAACCCACATAATAATGGAACACCTCTTAACTTTTGAAGGGGAAAATGAGGGAACAGTTAAAATGTGCAAACTGTCTCTCACAAGAAAGAGTACAAGCAGAAGAGTCTCAGAAGTGTGTCTTGTGAATGCAGGCTCAGTCTCCTTGCTGATCTAGCACCCCTGCTGGGCCTTCTCAGCTACCTAGAGGCAGCAGGTGGTGTCAGCTGCTGCCCTCAGCTTTGTGAGCCCAGCAATGCCCTCTTCTCATGGACTCTGCCTCCTTGGCCAATGCTCTAGTAACCTTTAGAAGAGAATGGAACGATAGACTGCAGAAATTCTTCATTTGAAATCAGCCAGGTAGTCATTTTGTGAGAGAGACTGATTGACATCTCTCGTTTCCACATTTGGCGGCTTGGCTGAGAAGGAAATGAGAGAGAGATCGGCTCAGGTGTCCTTACGGCTGGCTTGCTTCCATTCATTGTTCAAAGGAAGCTGATAGATACCATTTGGAGATAAGAGAAATTTTTGTCTGGTGAAGGCTTCTTGGTGAGAGGTTTCTACAAGTCTAAAGGAGCAATGTGTGTGCCAAGACTAAAGGAAACTTCAGAGTTGCATTCTGCAAAATTTTATACCAAGGATGGGCAAAGTTCCCATGCCGAAGACACACATTGAGATTATCATATGGCCAAAGAGCTGCCATCAAACGTCACTCTAGCCCTCATGAGAGCACGTATTTTATTTATTTATTTTTACTTCTTACCCCACCCTTCTCCAGAGACTCGAGTGGTTTACAACATTCGAAAATCAAAAAAATAAAATACATTAAAATCCCTTGAAACCCCATCCTCCCACCCACCCCTTATCCCCACCTGCCACCCACTAATCCTCCTCCCCAAACCCCTCTACCCAATCCCCCCGAACCCTATTCCCACCTGCCAAATGCCTGGCCAAACAAAAAGGTCTTGAATCTCCTCTGAAAGTTGAACAGGCTCAGGCTTAGGTGGACCTCCAGGGGGAGGGAGTTCCACAATTGTGGGACAGCAACCAAAAAGGCCCTCATTGTAGCAACTTCACAGGCAGTTAACACTTGCAAGAGGGCACTCTTGGCTGACCTCAGAGGCCGTGACAGGATATAGGAGACGAGGTGGTCTTTCAGACACCTGGAGCCCAAGCTGTTTAGGACTTTGTAGGTTAAAACCAGCACCATGAATTGTGCCCAGAAAGCTATCAGCAGCCAGTGCAGACTCCAGATCATCGGTGTACTATACTCTCAGCAACCGATCCCTGACAGAAGGTGGGTCACTACATTCTGCACCAGCTGCAGCTTCCAAACAGTCTTCATGGGCAGCCCCACATAGAGTGCATTGCAGTAGTCTAACCTTGAGGTTGCGAAGGCACAAATGACGGTGGCCAGATAAGAATCTCTGATAAAAAAGGTCACTGCCTTCTCACCAGATGAAGTTGATAAAAAGCGCTCCTGGCCATGGCCCACCACCACAACCTGACAATCCAAGTGCAGCAGTGGATTCAAGAGCACCTCAAGACTGAACCTGAGTGACCAGGGGAGACTGGACCCCGTCAAATGAGAGGGGTTCCCACTTCCCCCAGGTCACAAGATTGGCTAACCATCATCTTGGTCTTGTCTGGATTCACGCTCAGTCGGCTCGCCCACATCCAGTTCTCAACAGCAGCCAGGCAGCGGGTAAGCACCGAGACTGCAGGACCTGGGTCAGATGAAAAGGAGAGAGAGAGAGTTGGGTGTCCACATATTGATTCCACCTCATTCCAAATCTCCAAACGATCTCACCCAAGGGCCTCAGATACACACTGAACATGAGTGGACACAAGATGGAACCCTGCAGGACCTCACAAGGGAGTATGATGAACCACCGCCCAGCACCACCCTTTGGGTTCTCCCAGCCAGGAATGAGCGGAACTACTCAAGAACTGCCCTGCACACCCCAGCCAGGTCCCACAGCTGTGTCGTCAACATGCCATGGTCAACAGTATCAAAGATCGCCAAAACATCTTACAAAATCAGCAGGCATAAGTTCCACTGTCGTTTTCCAAGCAGAGAGCGTCAACGAAGGCCACAAGGTCAGTCTCAGTGCCATGTCCAGGACACAAAGCTGACTGACATGGGTTCAGGAAATGGGTAGCATCAAGATGCGCCTAGAATTGCAATGCATTTGATAACCTTCCCTAAAAAGGAAAGGTTAGAGACAGGGTGATAGCTGGCAAGGGAGTCAACATCAAGAGCTGGTTTCTTAAGCAGGGGGTGGACAACAGCAGCCTTGAGGTCATTAGGCAACCTGCCCTCCCTAAGAGAGACAGTGGGTACTTTCAGACGTTACGGGCGGCCGGTTCACCACAGCGAACCACGAGGGGGGGCGAACAGCGCAACCACGCCCGGGGGTTGGAAAACGACCCAAACAGACGTGCCGGGAACGGGACCACGGGCCGGAACCGGGCCGCACCATCGCGGCCCGTGGCAGCACAACAGACGTGCAGCCGAACCCCCGGCGGGCGCTAAACCCCCACAAGGCACCGGGCAGGGGCGGGACACAGACATGGCCGACTGAGGGCAAACGAAGCCACAAGGCACACAAGGGAACGCCCACACAAGGGAAACGGGAAGGGAGGGGGGAAGAGCGAGAACAGGCTGACAGCCGGCTCACACAGCGGTCCCGCAGCGGGGCACAATGCACGGCCACACGCCCGGGCACACACACACACACACACACACACACACACACACCAGGGAAAGGCCGGGAAGGGGGGAAGGGGCGCCCGGAAAACCCCACCCGGAACACCGGCAGGGAGGGGGGGGCACCACCACGGGGCAAGGCACAGACAGCAGCAACCCCCACCCCCACACCACCCCAGTCCAGTCCAGTCCAAGGAGGTGCCCCCACAGGAACAGAGGCAGTCTCGGGGGGGGGGGGCGGACCCCCGGAGCAAGGCACGTTGGGGGCCCCCAAAGCACAGCGAGGCCGGCGGAGGGGCGCCAGGAGGAGGAGGAAGGGGGCCCCACAGTCAAAGGCTGGCACAGGCAGGGCAGCCGGGTCCAGCGGTGCTCCTCCGCAGCACCAGCGACGCTCAGGCAGCACCCACGGAGTCACGGGGATGGAGGGGGCCCAGGACCACGGCCAGGGGCAGCAGCAAGCAGCGAGGCGGGCGGGAGCTCACCGAGGTGGGGTCCGCAGGTCGGGAGCGGCCAGCGGGGACCAGGGCCCCCCCCCGGGCCGGGGCGGGAGCCCACACGGGGGCACCACGCCGGGGGGGGCAGGCCAGCGACGCGGGGCTCACGGGCCGCTGCCGGGGGCCCCGCTGGCCCCAGGGCCCGGGTGGCCCGCCCGGTGGACCAGGTGGGGCCAGTGCAGCATGCCCCGGCGGTACCCCTGCAAGGACATGTAGTGGGCGATCAGGTAGTAGGCCTCGAAGGGATCGGGCATGGTGAGGGCCAGCTGCACATCCACACGCGCCCACACCGCCAACAGGGATGACATCTCCACCGCGGAGGGCTCCGGCACACAGCAGGCAGCAGAAGGGGGCCACGGAAGATGCCCCAGCTCCAGAAGCCGCTGGAACGCCGCCCCACGGGTGCGCTGGTACCCACGGGCCCCGTGAACACAGGAGAAGTAGCTCACGGCCAAGGCAGGGCCACCCTCGGCCAGGCACTCCGAGTAGGCGCCCAGACCACACACCACCAGCGCTGACACGGTCTCCGAGGCGCTCCAGGGCACATGGGCGCACAGCACCTCCGGGATGCGCCCCTCGGGGAAACGAGCCAGCCCCAGGGCCTCCGCATGCAGCCGGCAATCACGGGCGCTCACCACATGGCCAAAGTAACGGAGCCCGGAGCTCAGGCTCTCGTAGGCACCTGCACGGCTCCCCGGCCCGGCCAGGAGCAGCTGCACGGCAGGGGTGTGCCACAGGTCGCACAGAGACATGGTCTCGCGGAAGGCCCAGATATGGGGGGCCCCTTGGGGGCCGGACAGCGGGAGCCCCATGGATGGGCAGCCAGCCATGGTCCAGCACAACAGGGAATGGGACACGGAGCCCGGAGGGCACACAGACTGCCCAGGGCCGGGAGAGGCTCGGCCCGGCCCCCGGGACAGGGAACACGGGCCCGCACCGCAACATTGTAGCACAACAGAGCGAGGCGTGGGGTGCGGGCCCGGCACAGCTGCAGAGAACAACAGCGAGCTCTCTGTCTGCCTAATCGCACCTTCAAGGCCATCCCGCTACAAACAGCGAGGGGAGGGGGCCCGGGGTGCTGGGGGCGGGAGCAGCCGGAACGCACCGGCACAGGGCGCGCGCAGGCCCGCGAGGCCGACCCCCGGGCGGAGCCACCAGCACCGGGCCGCCATAAGCGCTCCCAGCCCCCACCGGGGCCCCAGCACCATGGAGCGCGATAGGGCAGGTGGGAACTGGATGTTCCTCGCGCTCGCGGCTGAGTGGCACCGTGACCACACTGAGCAGCTGTGCCTCCTGACCGAGAGGGTGCACCTGGCCGTCCGCCTGCGCTATGTCCTGGCCCTGCGGGCTGGCGTGCGCCTCCGGGGCCAGCAGGCCCGCAGGAGAGTCCGTGCCCGGCTCAGGGCTCGGCGCCGGGCCTGGGGGGCGTGGCTGGCCGCCTGCCGGAGCCTCACCCGGCCCGCTGCGCTCCGAGGGGCCGCGAGGCGGTTCCGCTGGGCAACGCAGACCCTCCGCCGGGCAGCGCTGCTGGCTATGCCCATAGCGCGGAGCCTATGGGTCACGGAGCGGCCCCAGGCCTGGTGGGAGCGGGCCCAGGCCCACTGGGGGGAGGCCGAGTGGGGGTCCCACTTCCGGATGGGCAAGGCCACCCTGCTGCGCCTAGCGGAGCTCCTCACGCCCTGGCTGGAGCGGCAGCACACCTCCATGCGGGAGCCCATCCCCATGGTCCAGCGGGTGGCCATAGGGGTCTGGGCCCTCGCAACGCCCGACTCCTGCCGCTCCGTGTCCCAGCACTTCGGGGTGGGGCTCAGCACGGTCGCCTGCATCGTGCGGGATGTGTGCGAGGCTGTGGAGGGCGTGCTCCTCGACAGGACCATCCAGCTCCTGGACCAGGGCGCTGTGATGGCTGGCTTCGCGGCCGGGGGCTTCCCGAACTGCATCGGAGCCGTGGACGGCACACACATCGAGATCCTGCGCCCGGCCGCGGGGGAGGCCCTGGAGTATGTGAACCGGCACGGATACTACTCCCTGCACCTGCAGGGGGTGGTGGACCACCGGGCCCGCTTCATAGACATCTACACGGGCAACTCCGGCCGGAGTCACGACGCCAGGATCATGACCATCTCCCCCTTCTATGCCCGCATGTACCGGGGGGACTTCGCGGACATGGGCATGAGGTGGATCGAGGGGGTTCCCATGCCCCCCTGCATCCTGGGGGACCCCGCCTACCCCCTGACCCGCTGGCTGATGAAGGTCTACCCTGTCCCGAGCACCCCTGCGGAGCAGGTATACAATACCCGCCTGTGTGCGAGCCGGACCGTGGTGGAGCGTGCCTTCGGGGCCCTGAAGCAGCGCTGGAGGAGTATAGCTGGCCGCCTGGACTTCACCGTCCCCACCTCCGCCCTGGTGATCGGTGCCTGCTGCGTTCTGCACAATGTGTGCGAGACCGAGGGGGCGGCCCTGGAGTACCCCGAGCCCCACCGGCCCCCCGGTCCTGTTCCCCTGTACGTGAACGCAGGGAACCCCCGGGAGTACCGGTATGCCAAAAGGATCCGGAACGCCCTTGCAACCCACATCGCCCGGGGGGGCCCGCTGTGAGGGCCTTCCCGCCCCTGGGGGCCCCACCCCCCGTTCCGTGCCCATGCCCCTGTACACGCGGTCCCACAGCCCTGTCCCCCCCACAAACGGGCCGGGGACAACTGTCTATTTACAACACTTTATTGCCCACACAGTTCACACAATCACCCTGTGCCCCCTCCCCACCCCCGTGCCCGTGACCCCGTCCACCACCCGCCCTCATGTGGCCCTCCCCCTCCCCCCCCTTCCCACCATCCCCCCGCGTTTCCTGGGCCGACCCCTCGTGCGGCCGCTTGGGCCCACCGAGCTCTGGGAGCTCCCCTCCCCCCCACTGTCCGTGTCCCCTGCCGTGTCCTGGGCCGGTCCCGGCCCCGGCAGGGGGCCGGGCGGCGGATGGGCAGCTGTGCCCGGTGCCCCGGTCGCGCCCCGGGGGGGCTGGACCCTCCGGAGGCCCGGGGGCACTGGGAGGCGCATGCGAGGGCCCTGGGGCCGGGGGGGCGCCAGGGGCGGCAGGGCTGGGCCCGGGGGCGCCGAGGGGCCCGGCATGGGGACCTGGGCGGGCAGGGCGCCCGGAGGTGCGCCGGCCATCACGTAGGCACACATGGTGCCCGCATGCAGGAGCAGGGAGGTCCCAATGTCGTGGGACCTGTCCATCTTTGCACTGTGCTCCCGCACCATGCCCTGTATGTCCTGCCGGAGGCCCCTGAGCAGCCCCTGCTGCCGCTGGTGCTCCCGGCGCTCCCGCCTCCGCTCCAGGCGCACCTCCGCCTCCAGCCGGCGGTCTGTCTCCAGGGCCTTCTCCATGGACCGCTCTATGGCCGCCTCCATGCGGTCCACGGAGGCGATCATGCGCTCCCCCTGTTCCTCCGCCCTGCGGACGATGTCCTCCGCTTGCTCCTCCCTGCGCCTGCGGACCCGCGCCCGGTACTCCCGCATCCGCTGGGCTGGGGCCGCGGCCGGCGGAGGCGCCGCGCGCGGGGGCTGCCCTGTGGAAATGGGCGGGTGGGTCAGTGCAGGGCCCTGTCCCCTAGCGGGGTCGGGTCCCGGGGCCCCCTGCCCCCCCTCCCCCACTGAGGCCGGAGGCCCCCCTGGGCTGGCGCCCGGGGGGCCCTCCCGCCATCCCAGCCCTCCCGCCTTACCTGGGTCCGGCACCTGCTCTCCTGTGCCCTCCGCGGGGGCCTGCACCGTCTCGCTGGCCCGGTCCTGGGGCTCCCCATGTCCTGCGGGCGGGAGAGGGGGGAGCGGGTGAAGGGGGCTGGTTGTGGCCCCTGCAGCAGGGCCCCCACCCCCGCCCCTGCCACCGGCCCCCTGGTCTTGCCCCCCCCTGCCCTGGGGGCCCGCTTACCCTCTATGTCCGTCTCCGAGCCTTCGGAGCCCGGCGCCTCACCCTGGGAGTGCTCCCCCTGGGACCACTGGCTGAGGGTGGTGAAGGTGCCGACCTCCGACTCCGCCTGGCCGGCCCGGCGTTGGGATGTCTCCGGGCTGCTGCTGGGGGGGGGCCTTGGGGCTTCTGCGGGTCCCGGGTGGTCCTCCTGGGGGTGGGGGTCCCCTGAGCTCGTGTCTACCGGGCGGGCGGCGAGGGGAGGGGGTACCTCGGCCCGCTCCCTGCCCTGGACCACAGCGCTGCCCACCAGGCGTGGGGCAACGATGGAGCCCTTCATGTGAAGGATGCGGTCCAGGGCATCGTAGTAGGGGGCGGTGCGGGCCCCGTGGCCGGAGCGGCTGTTATTGTCCTTGAGGGCCTTGTACCCCCTCTTGAGCTCCTTGGCCTTCGAGCGACACTGGTTGACAGTGCGCTCGTGCCCCGCCGCCTCCATGTCGCGCACGATGTCCCGGTAGACATGCTCGTTGCGCTGGTTTATTGCGAGCTCCACCTGGTACTCGAGGGTCCCCCAGATCCGTATGAAGTCCCGGGTCTCCTGGAGGCCCCACTGTCCCCCTCTGTGATAGGCCTTCCTCCGGCTGGGCCCCTGCTGTTCCTCCTCCCGGTGCAGCTCATGCTGCACCTGCCTCTGCTCCTCCTCCACCTCCTCCTGGGGGTGCGCCTCCGGGGGCCGGGGGCCGGGCTCCTCCTGGGGCTCGTCCGCCCGGGCCGACTTTCGTGTCTGGGGGGGGGAAGGGGGGTGGTTGGTTGCTGGGTGAGGGTGTGGGCCCTCTCGGGGGCCCCCTGCCCCCCTGCCCTCCGCCCGGGGTCCCCCTGCCCCCCTGCCTTCCGCCCGGGGTCCCCCCGGCCCCCTCCACAGGGGGTTCCCCTGTGCCCCCTGTTCCCCTCCCAGTGGGTGCCCTTACCCGTTTCCTGGGTGCCTCCTGTGGGCCTGTTCCGGCCGCTGTCCCCGGGGCGGCGCGACCCGGCTGCAGCTGTGGTTGGTGTTCCCGGGGCGCCTCCCTGGTCGGGTGCTCCCGTGTGCCCCCTTCCTGCACCTGTGCCCCCTCCGCCTGCATCGCTGGGCCTGGCTGCACGTCCTCCGCCTCCTGTCCCGCCGCTGTCGCTGTTCGTGCCTCCGCTCTCTTCCGCTTCCCTCCTCGCTCCATCCCGCCACGCTTGCTTGCTGCTGCTCTCGCTTTAAATCTCCCTCCGGTGTTTGTGTTGGTGCTGGTTGCCTGGCAGCGACGCTGCGTGCCTCGTCCCCGGCCGGGGCTCCATTTTTTTGGTTCCGCTGGGGGATTGGCGTCCAGACGTTACTTTTGCTTGGTTCCCTGTGGGGGTTGGTTTGACCACGCTTCCCGAGACCTTCCCCCGGCTAGCCCGGGAAGCGTGGTTGAAACTGACCCCATGTGGGTATTGAGCGTGATGAACATCTGGCGCACGCCGTTCAGACGTTCCGGGCCCTTTGGCCCCGCGGGGGGGTTGAGCGTGGTTCAGTGTGGTTCACCGTGATCTCGTAACGTCTGAAATCACCCATTGACAACCCCAGCCAAAAACGCCCCAGGATGGCCAGGGATCCAGTTCACAACTGGTTGCCCTCACCCTTTACAAGCACATCCTCCGCATCAGTGGGTGAGATTAGTTGAAGCTGATCCAAGTAAACTGGACAAGACTGGGCCTCTTCAACCCCGAACTCTGACTCTGCACTTAAACTAGCAGTGCCCAAGTTAAGCAAATTCAAGTGACTTTGTCTGCAAATAGGTGGCAAATTCGTCACAGCAGGCAGCCAATGACTCTAACTGGGTGGAGACAGCCAGGATTTAATAAGCCAGTCACCACCTAGAAAAGCTCTGCTGGACAGCACTTTGCAGACACTATGACGGTAGCAAAAAACCCTTCACCACAGCCATGGCATAGTCTTTCAAAAAACATTTATGCTACAGTTGGTCAGCTTTGGCATCAACAGGGAAGCTGTTGAGGTCAGTGGGTAAATATCCCCCAAGAGTTCTGGAATACTATTGGATCTGTTTTTTTCCAGTGGTGGACCATTCTAACCAGTCCACCACCCTGATGGGGGCAAAGGAGGGCAGGGATCTGGGCCCTCAAAAGGTAATGGTCCAACCATGATAATGGTGTCATGACGACACCCCTAATAACTGGAACCCCTGTTTCCAGGCCAGTGCAGAATATAAGGTCCAACATGTGTCCCGCCTCGTGTGTCGGGCCAGATATTATCTGGGATAGGCTCATGGTTGTCATGGTGGCCATAAAGTCCTGCTCCGCCCCTAAAAGGCTAACCTCGGTGTGTATGTTGAAATCACCCAGAACAATAAGTCTGGCAGATCACAACACTACCTCCGAGACCAGCTCAGCTAGAGGAATCAGGAGTAAGCTGTACAGCAGGGTGATTGGTACACCAGCAAAATCCCCAATCTATCCCAGTCCTCAAACACTAGGTGACACACTCTATGTTGGACAAGCCAGACACTGATACCTTCAGTAGATCAGATTGTCTTTACAGACCACTACCACTCCACCCTCTCAGCCTCCAATTCTAGGCTGATACTGCACTGAGTACCTGGCTGGCACCATCTGGGCCAACACAGGCCCAGAAGCCTCATCCAGCCACGTCTCAGTAAGCAGCCTTCTCCTGGATGAGGTCAAGGATGGCAATCTTTTTAGTAGTCACTGGCCTCTCATTTAGCAGCATCAGTGACCGATCTGAGACTCCACTGGCCTCCACCCCCAAATATCCCAAGATGAGGGGAAAGGTAGCAGGGGAACAGACACCAGGTGCCTACCCCTGTACCTATGATTATGTTACCTCCCCATGCCCAACACAACCTCAATCGGTTCCGCATCACTACCTCCCCCCCCAACACACACAGGAGATCCTCCCCCAACTCCACAGAAAGCTGGAGGGCACACCCTGAACCAGACCTCCCTGGAGAGGCAGGCAGGAAACCTCCCTTCCCACCCTCTATTCCATGTGCCTACCCACCCCCTCACCAGAGGGTAATGGCACACCTTCTCCCCTCAAACCCTGCCCGTACCCCCCATGCATATACGTGCACACAGATTTGCACACATACAGTGTCGCAGAATCACTTGCAATCAATCAATCAATCAATTTTATTGTTAAAAACCAAGAGGTTATAACATTTCATTTCATGACAATATAAAAAGACATAAAGAAGAACATAAAATCAGGTATAAAAGCAATACAAAAAATATCTAGTCCATCTAAAAACCCCTAAAGGAATCCCAAACTACATTTCGGAGGCCTACATCACTACTCCTACATGATGGATAACGATAAATCGTCAGCATCACTTCACCTAGGCAGTAGATAACTGCACATCATCTGCTACCAGCCAATTATCCTTAGCTGACTCCTTCCTAAATAATTCCAGCTTGAGGCAAAAAAAGCCCACCCTCCGTGTGATTTCTATATCAGGATTTGCGAGCAAAAAAGAAATCCATGCAAGGGGGTCCCAGTGCTCTTTTCCCTCAAACCAGGTCCCAAATACCTCATTACGGAGATTGGCAGACTTAGGACAAGTTAAAAGATAGTGAGGTAGGTCCTCAACCTCAGTTTGACCACAGTAGCAGAGACGTAAATTAGAGGGAATGCCCAGATAACAACCTTCCTGCACTGTGGTAGCCATCATGTTGAACCTCACTGTTGTCACTTCTCTCCTACACTTAAAATTAATTAAGTCCAAGAGGTAAGACTCCTATTCAGGTCCCGTCTTAAAAAGAGGATACCACGGTGCAGTTTTTTGATCCCTTAGTGTCATTCTCTCACTCTGGAGGTTAATATCATCCACCCTAGTTCTAATCAAAAGTTTAGCTTGCAAGCAGGTGGATGAATGAAAGTTAACTGGAGAGAAGCCTAACTCGCCCAGATTAGCAACTATTGAATTATACCAATAATATTTAACCAAGGCATTCCCCTGTTCCTGGAGACATAACCAAGGGAGTTGATCCGGAGGCATATCACGAAGTCTAAACCATTAACCTAAATGAAGTATTCTAATTTTGGTGGCAATTGATGAAATGCCACATTCTGTCTGAAGTAGTATAGAGGGGGTACCATGGGGGACTCCCAATATAGTCCTTACAATTCTATTTAACAGTGGTTCCAAGTTGGGCTTCCCCATACCCCAAATCTCCACCCCATACCACAATTGTGGTAACAGTTTATCCTGTATCAATTTAAGCATAGGGCGTATCCTTTTTCCCCCTTTATAACTCCAAAATTTCAATAATCCAAAATTCAAAATTGGATTCAGTAATCCAAAATTGATTGTCACAGCACCTAGGGTATTTAATCGCACTCTTAAAGGAGTGTCCATATAAAGCAATCGTATAAGGGATAATAATTGGGGATCAATACTATAATTTCTGCCATAGGGATATTTTATCTATGCTGTCGAAGGCGGCTTTTAGGTCGACAAAGAAAGCAAATATCGGACTATTTCTCAAATGAACATACTTATTGACTATATGAGTAAGAACAAAGCATTGGTCCAAGGTGGATCTGCTCGCTCTTAATCCCGCTTGCTCTTCTACAAATAAGGCTTCCTCCCCCGCCCACTCCTCCAGTCTAATCAACAAAAACTTTGCCAAGAGTTTAGCCATGGTGTCAATCAGGCTTATCGGCCTATAGTTAGCAGGGTTCCTCTTCTCTCCTTTTTTAAAAATAGGGACAATAATACTCTAATTCCACCCCTCTGGGATTACTCCCCATCTAATTATATGATTAAATATACGGCAAATAACTGGTGCCCACCATTTCTTATATTCCCGTAAGAGGTCTGCAGGTATGCCATCTTCACCTGGGGCCTTGTTGTGTGGAAGCTGCTGAACCTCATTCAAGGTGACCGTAATTCCATATCCTATAATGGGGGGATCCAAGAGCCCATCTTTGTATCCGAAAACATGTTAAAGATACCAGTAAAATATGCCTGCCAAGTTATATTATCAATAAAGGATTCAGAGAGAGAGAGGAACTTTCACTATGATCCCCATTAACTATGGTCCAGAAGAACAAGAAATCCTTACGGGATATAGCATCCTCCCGCTTTTCCCAAAGTTCATACTGGAATTCTAATTGCTTAGATTTAAGCATGGCCCTGTACTGAGTTCTAAGGAAAGCATACTCATTGATCACAGTATAAGATCTTCGGGCTTTAACCAGCCTGGCTGCCTTCCTAACTTGAGCCCTTATAAGCCTGCATTTATTATCAAACCAAGGCTGAATTTGCCTTGAATACTTAGTTTCTCTTGGAAGTAAAACGTAATCTAATAAATCCTATCAGCCTCTGGAAAGTGCAGAAATCATCCCCTACTGCTGTATGCTCATGGGTTCTTATCTGTTCTAAGTCTGGGGAAGCAAAAAGATCTCACGCCTGCTCAGCTGTCAAACACCCCCACTTTATAGGCACAGAGCAATGAGCCAACTGTGCATCAAAAGAGGCAGGAGGGTGATATAGTTTAACACCTTGATCAATTTGTTTAAATAGTGCCACTACAGGAAAATGATTACTGCAGCCATAAGGTAGAACAGCAAAATCTATGGCACTCACAAACATATTATAGGGAACCACTATATAAACAATAACACTAGCTCCCCCATGTGAAACAAAAGTAAAATCGCCACTTAGGTCAGACTTAAAGCACCCATTCATCACTCTGAGATTATTTTTATATAAAAAAGATAAAAGTTGGAGTCCATTTGCATTTAATACTAAATCTCTGGAATTTCTTACAGGATGAAAATAAATTTCCTCATCTAGTTCTAAACCCAGAGCCTCAGCTCTCATTTCATCTGTAGTTCCAGTTCGAGCATTAAAGTCTCCTACCAGAACAAACGGAATATTTGGATAATTCTTTTCCCATATGCTTATGTAATCCTCCAGAGCCCGCAAAAAGTTGTGACGAGAATAAAAACTTAAGCATAGGAGGAAGATAGACATTCATTATAATTAGATTATAAGCCCCCAAACTTATTAAAATAGCTAACATGTTGTTGTTACTTGCCAAAAGAATACCAGCCATACCATATAATGACTTAAGTAAAATTGCTAGACCCCCTACTGGCCTCCCCTTTTTCTCCGGACACAGAGCAGGAGAAACCCAAGCCTGAAAGCTTAGTAAAAATGGACCCTTTGGATCTCTAATCCACATCTCCTGGAAGCAAAGGATACCATCCTTCCCCAACTCAAAGATTTGCATTTATCTTGCTGGCGTACCAACCGTTTACATTCCATGACAAAAATGACAGCGGGGTCTCTTGATTTAAAAAAGAGTTTAAAGGGGGCTGTAGTCACTGAGAGGAAGCGTCTCCTAACTTAAACTGAGAAGCTGTTGAAACCTGACTAGTATCACCAGGCATAAAGCCCAAAAGTGCCTGGTTTGCTAGTCCTGAGAAGGTTCTATAGAAAGTTCTTCATTAAAGGTTGTCAAATTGCTGGCATGAGGACCAGCAAAATCCAGGATATTTTCCTGGAGCTTCTTTTGAAGAGTCGAGACGCTGCAGAACTAAGTCCGATTCCATAATCGGAAGTGCCTTATACTCATTAATAAATGCCTCATTGTTGTTGTCTCTAGGAGCTGGCATCAACAAAAAGTCAAATTGAGAGGACACCGGAACGTTAGTCACATCCCTTGGTCTAGAATCCTGGAATTGATCAATAACAGTATAGTCCATACTTAAATCCACTAAATCATGTTCAGCAGATGTTAGTATTGGAGATAATGTGGGGGGGAGGGGTAACAACTGAGGTCAGGGAGCTTTCCTTTTTTTGGACTGGTCTTACATATGTCCGACCACTGTCCTGCCTAACAAAAGGCAACCAATCAATGTGAACTCTTCGCAACAGGAAGTACTTTCTTGCCAGAAAAATATTCCTGACTATCTGCGGGTTACAAAATTCAGTTGCTATTTTAACACATACATTAGAGCAGGATAACCAGTTAACATTCTTAATATCCGTTTCTTTAACTGTAGCCCTCAACAATTGCGAGATGTTCCTAGCAATATATGAAGTATTAGACCAATTTGGGAGCCTGCCATTAGAAAGAGGGTAGACTTTAACTAATACCTTGACTGGATGAAAAAAAGGATTCCCACAAAACCAATTACCATTATCCTGGCAGAGCTCGCTCTTAGTCACCATCCTAGACTGTTGAGATATTCCTCCATACGATACAGGAGAGTGGGCCTTAATGCCACCATCTCTAAGTTGTACCTCTTCCTTAAGTTTTTCAATTTTCTCCATTACCATCTGCAACTGCCCTTTAATATTAATTAAATACTGATTAATATCTGCAATTTTGATTAATAGCATCAAGACTGTTTGTGCAGTCAAATTACATTGAGCTTCTAGTAAATCCTCATACCGCATATTAGCAGGGCAGTGGGAAAGCATAGAATGAAAATTGCCCTTATCATTTCCACCAGGCTAGACCTGGATAGCATAGTCCTCAGATTGATCTGTAAGCGGTGCTGTCCACAGCGTAGCATGCTTAGTAGAATCATCAACACCCAATATCTCAGCATTAATATCAGGAAGAAGAGGTGCAGGGTTAATCTGTTTAGTTGTAGAAAGAGGAGCCTCCAGAGATTGCCCGGGAACCCCAGAAATAAAGTCAATAATTTTAACCTGCTTGGGTGCTGGGATCTCCCACTAGTTGGGATAGAGGAGAAGGCACTCTCTGCCTCTTCTTCTTCTCCATCAAAAACTGGCAATGCAAAGCATGTCAGCACACTAAACACCCCAGCTAAGCTGTCCCTAGCAGATGCAGCTAACCACTAGAGAGAATCGACCGGCTAGGCCGCCAATCGCCGCAAAAGATAAATACCAAAACGCCAGAGCAAAATAACACCCCTTCGCCCCGCCAACGCCTTAGGCACGTTGCTGCTGAAGCGCCTTTGGCACCACCTCGGCAGAGGCACAGTAAATGTAGTCACCGGCGGCGTGGGGGTCAGTTGCGTTGCGTAGGCTGGTCCTGCCCTCTGAGTACACCTCTTTCTCTGCTCGCACTCCAGATAATTATTCTATAATTATCCCCCTGGCCTGGCGTACTCCCTGCCAGCCAGATCCTTCCTTGTAGTGTCTTCTGAGGTATGCCTCCTTGCATAAGCAGAGTCTCTTTTTCAGGCTTCCATTTTTCACATGGTCCCCTGGTCTAGCCTCCTTGCCAGCCAGTTCCCCTACGAGAGCAGGACTTTGGACAAGCTCTCTGGGTTACCAAAGCCAACCCTGCTAAGACAGAGGCCTTTGGCTCACTACTTCTCTCTGGTGGACTCCAGAATCACTTGCACGCTGTCTCGAGGCAGCTGCGTCTGCCTGCCTCTTCCTCAGCCTGCTGCTCACCCACCGTTCACCTCTCGTGCTGCCACACGCTCGCTAATGCCACTTGTTTCTCATCACCCACCAGCACAGGCTGCCAAGTGCTGGACACTCATCTTTTCTGTCTCTTCCACTCAGGGCCAGCCTTACCGCAGGGCAGTTCGGGGCGTTCACCCCGGGCTTTGCTCCTGGGGGGCTGGGGCTGCTCTCGGGCCCAAATTTTCTCTGCCGTGAGTACCCAGAACTTAGCAGCCCCTGGCTGGCATATAGAAGAGGCAAGGAACGTCAACATCCAGTACCATGCCCAGGACAAAATTCTGACTGACATGGGTCTAGGAATCCGATAACCTCTAGATTCACCTGAAGCTGTGAGGCAACAGCCTGGATAACAAGTTTCTTAGGGAGGTCGTAGGCTCTCTCCATCATTGGAGACTTGAACTACAACATCCCCAACAGATGGCTCTTCAGGTTTTTTATTTAAAGTATATCCAAGTAGGGCGTTGGGCTAGATGGCACTCAAGGTCCCTTTCAATTTTCATGTTCTATGAGACTACGTCGCATAAACCAATTTGACTAATAGCCATCTATGGACCATCCTCCAAGAACATACCCAATCCATGTTTAAACACAACTATTCTATTGGCCGTAACAAGTTCCACAAGCTAATTGCACAAGTTAAATGTTCCAGCAACACTTTCCACAATCTAATTGTATGTTTTTATTTTTCAATTTATACGCTGCTCTTCCCGAGACTTTGGGCAGCCCTATTTTAATAACTGACCCTGATTCCTGAAATGAAAGCAAAACAACAAACACAACACTCTGTTACAATGTTTGCCTGCTTGCTCCAACTCTAAAAGCAGAGTTCCAGCAGCAGCTGGCCACTTCTTTAATTGGTACACAGTTCTGGGATTTATTTCATTTGGTTGGGCATCACTGTCATCGGATTGGGGTCTCTCTACCCTACTCTAGGCTGTCTGTGGCTCAGTTTTCCCACCAGTTGTAGCACCCACTGGATCAGTTCCCTCCAGATCTGATTGAACCCACAATTGGAGTAACCTTTTTATGGTCACCTTTTACCCTTAGGGTTTCCCAAGCACAAAATTTGTTACTAGGTTTGATTGAGCTTGAAAGACCAAAATTTCCCCAAACTGTGTTAGGCCAATGTTAGGAATTCACTTAAACACAGTAGACTCAGTTGGAAGGAATTTAATTTATAAATCATGAATAAAACATGCAGTACTCGATTATACATGGAGTGCAGTAAATCAAATAAATATAACCAATAACGCAACCTTTTTCTTGTGATTTCCTATCTATTATCTTACCTTAATCAGAGTTCAAAGAATATCTCGATCTATTCTCCGCTATGATAATAAAGCTGGGCACAAGTCTTAGAAGTTTCAAAGAATCTATGTTCTTACTCCATGCTGTCGGGTCCCAGACCTTTCTGGCTGTTGGTTCCTCTTCAGTTGAAGATAGCCGAAGATTACTCCCTCTCTTTTTGTTGCCCACCTCCTTAAATACTTCCTTGATGGTCTTTGTCTGGTTTCCACAGTTACTTCTCAGGTGGAGATGTGATATCAGGCACATAGCCTTAGTAGTGTGTATTTGCAAATCAATGGCTGTTTATCTTTGTCTTCAGGAAAGTGATAGACATGGCTTCCTGGCTCCTTCTCATTCATGCACTGACTTCTCAGTTCTCAGTTTACACTACATGCAATGAGTTTTCGGTTCTCAGCTTACACTGCTTACTTGATGCATTAACCATTTTCTTTACATGTGTGATCTACATGTATCCCATGATCCATCCCCCATCATACACTCTTCATCTAAGGCTCATTTGTGACTGTTCTTCAGTTTCATCACCTGCAGTGTGGGTATCTTCCCAACATTATTTGCAGTGAAGATCGATGCAAAGAATTAATTTAGTTTCTTTACAATGTCCTTATCTTCCTTGAGCACCCCTTTTAGCTTTTGGCCATGTAATGGCCCAACTGACTCTAGCAAGCTTCCTGCTTTTGATTTACTGGAGAAAAAAATTATTAGTTTATAGTATAGAATCCTAGAGCTCGATCCCAAGCCCGTGCAGAGCTGCACACGTGCAGCCATGTACAAACCGCATGGATCGCATTGCGGGCACATTATACCCTGCGGAAACTGTGTGTGTGCGTGTACGTGATCCACAGGGCATGGGATCACGGCCATAGAGTTGGAAGGTACCTTTTTGAGTCTTCTGGTCCAACCCACTGCTTGGATGCAGGATGATCACATTCCCAGCAGATGGCTGTCCAGTCTCTTTTTGAAAACCTC
Source organism: Sphenodon punctatus (assembly GCA_003113815.1). NCBI lineage: Eukaryota > Metazoa > Chordata > Lepidosauria > Sphenodontia > Sphenodontidae > Sphenodon > Sphenodon punctatus. The sequence continues at coordinate 153,592 of QEPC01010930.1, forward strand.
CAGCAACAGAGAGCCTGTGATGACGTCTGTCGGCAACCTGCTCTATTTTTGCACAACTTCTATTAGAATTCAGTTAAATGTCTGGAAAAACTTGCTTTCTTCCTATAACTTGAGCCCATCATTTCTAGTTCTGTCCTCTGTAGCAATGAAGAACAGTTTCTTGCCATCTTCTTTGTTGCAGCCTTTTAGATACTTAAAGACTATCGTTGGAGATGTTGACTAGCACCGGATCCAGGATGGAGTGTCATCTAGTCCAGCCCTTGCACCAATGCAAGACCTGCCACACTCCAACCATCCACACAGAGAAATACCACCAATGGCTATAAGTAGAGACTGGGACCAACCAGAGCACACAATGCCTGAAATAACAGGAAATAATTTTAGAAAAAGAAGGATCCAGATGTCCCCAACAGGTGAGCCACACCCATTTTGCAGGAGAAGGGGGAAAAACTTCAGTCAACTGCCAATCTGCCCAGGGGGAAAATTCCTTCCCAGCCCCAAATATGGCAATCAGACTATTTTGAAGCTATTCACATTCTTTACTCCCACAACTGCCCCAGGAAGCTTATTCCAATAGTTCCCTGCTCTAATTGTGTTTTTAAAAAAAACAAAAAAACCTTCTAATTTCCAGCCTAAACGTATTGATAACCAACTTGTATCCACTACTTCTTGTACCCACGCTCCCTTTTAGTTTGAACAAATCTTCTCCTTCTCTTGTGCTAACTCCCCTGATATATTTATACAACGTAATCCTATCTCTTCTCAGGCTTCTTTTTGATAGACTAAATAAGCCAAGCTCCTTCAGCCTCATAGGGTAAGTCCTCCATCTCTCCGATTATCCTGGTAGATCTGTGTTGCTCTTGTTCCAGTTTAAGTTCATCCATCTTAAAGATTGGTGACCAGAACTGAACACAGTACTCCAGATGCGGGCCTACCAGAGCCCTATACAGAGGCAACAATACCTCCCTATCCCTGCTGGTAATACCACACCTAATGCATCCCAGGATAGCATTTGCCTTTTTCACAACTGCAAGATTCCACTTGTTACCTTCCTCCAGTTTGATGAGCCATTGATGATCACCACTGGAGTACAGTTCTTCAACTAGCTGTGAACTCACCTTGTAGTGTCTTCCAGCCCACGCTACAAGCTGGTCAATGAGGTTCTCGTGTGAAACTTAAATGAGCAAGGGGGCTTGTGGGGGGGGGGGGGCGGGGAGTGTGGTATAAACAATTTTAAGATTGGGCAAGATTCCCGATTCAGGAGGTACTCTGTCTTTCTCAGGAACTGACCACTTGGACAAGATATTTATAGAAAGTAAAACAGCTATTTGTTAAAACACAAGATAAAAAAGAGTAGACTATTGTATAAAGAATGCAAATTGGTATGTCTGTAATTGGATTAAAAAAACAGACCCAATAATACATTCAGAAATTACACATTCTGCTCTGGGCTTCGGCTAGTCCAGCTTATGGGTGATACTGCGCTTGACCAGCAGGAGGCAGGAATCGAAAGAAACTGACTGTGCATGCGTGGGATCACACCTAGCGCAATTCAGTTTCAGTTTCATCATCCTCTGGCCTGAGCAGGCGGGGTTTCAGAGGGGGCGCTCCACTCTGGAGCATTGTCTGATCTTATACCACCTTATTGAAAAATATTTGACCAAAAATGGAAAACTTTATGCTGCCTTTCTCGATCTCCGTGCAGCTTTTGATCTAGTAAATAGGAAAATTCTTTGGGAGAGGTTAGAGGTATTAGGGATGGAGCCAAGATTACTTTTTCTGTTGCGCCGCCTACATGGGAATAGCTCTTTGGCGGTTAAAGTGGACCCAGAGGGTCGTCTGACAGAGGAAATCCCTGTTTGTGCAGGAGTCAGACAGGGCTGCGTGCTGGCACCCGCCCTTTTCAATTTATTTATAAATGGCGTGGTCCCTAGGCTGGCCGTCCCTGCTCGTTTTCCGCCCAAATTAGCAGAGCACCCTGTTGGGTGTCTGCTATACGCGGATGATATCGTAGTACTCTCCCAAACAAAAGTGGGGTATAGGAGGCAGCTACTGTGTTTTGCTGACTTCTGTAGCCAGAATGATCTGGCCATAAATTTTAGGAAATCCCAAATAGTGTTTTTTTCTAGATCAAGTAAAGCGGGGAAATGGTGTATAGGAGAGTATGTGACATAGCACAGGTCAAATCCTTCCGCTATTTGGGCCTCCTTTTTCAATCAACGGGAGCATGGCATAACATCTGGAAAGTGCTCTGACATCAGCACGCGGATCCATTTTCGTGCTGTTAAGATTATTTGGGAGGATGGGGAGGAGAGCTGTGGCCCCAGCAATTAAGGTGGTGAATGCCAAGGTTCGGATGCAGGCGTTGTATGGGGCAGAGGTTTGGCTCCCATTGCTTCTTTTGAGAGCGAGGAGGCTGGATAGCCTCCAGACTCTCTTTTTTCAATCACTTTTGAAGGTCCCCCGCGGTACCCCATATGCAGCCATTAGGCTGGAGGTGGGACAAGAAAGGTGGGCCACGACAGCGTGGGCTGCTGTGCTAAAACTTTGGGCCAAACTATCCAAGTCCCGCGATCATGGACTGATTCAATATTGGAAATCTGACTTGTATAAGACCACATGGCAGAAGAGTGTGGAACTCTTCTTGGTGAAATTAGGGTTCCACCCAGATTATTGGGTAAGTAGGGACCTAGCTCACACAAGGGAGGAAATTTTGACAAGGTTAAGGTATAGGGATTATCAGGAGGAATGTGCGGCTATTAGAAGCTCGGCACATTTACATGATTTTCTCCTATTCCCTCCTCCCCGGCGAGGTATGGCCGCTTACCTAGCTTCAGATATTCCATTGAGGGGTAAATATTTCTTTATGTGCGCCAGGTTCAATGCCCTCCCTACTGCCCTCTTGGAGGGGCGCATTAGGGCAGTTGGGTTTTCTGAGAGGCTTTGACCCTTCAATGCCCTGTCAGTAGAGACACCACAACACCTCCTCTGGAGTTGCCATCTATACGATGGGAGCCGCATGGCCCTTTTGGCCCCTTTCTTGCAGAAGTATCCAGGCAGGACAGAACACCATCTGTTATGCCTGGCCCTGGCCGATGTAGAACCCGATCTTACTAAGGCGGTGGCATCTTTTCTTGTGGCAGCATTTAGGCATCGTGCATGTTTTTTACAATTTCAAGTTCCCGCCTCCTAAGGCTATATGTGTATTATGTATTCTGTACAGCATGTTGTTGTACTAACTATTTATCCTTTGATTGTGTAAATTTGGGCCAAGGTTATATTAGTTTTGATTGGGCGCATGGGTATACTGGAGCCCATGAGTTTTTGTTGACTGAGTGATTACCTTGGTGTTATGTATTTTGGCTATGGCCGTAAATAAATAAACAAATAAATAAATAAATTCAGTTTCTTTCCTGCCTCCGAGCCGGCAGGAGCAGTTTCACTCTGCTTAGGACAGCAGAGCTTCTTCAAAAGAGAAGAAAAGAAAGGAAACAAAGAAAAAGAAAGTAAAGAGCAAACAGAGGAAAGGGGGCAAAGGAGTTCAGCCCCTGGGAGAAAGACACCGGAGCGGCGACCCTGCGACAGGATCCTGCGCTCTGCCCAGGCCTCCCTGTCCGCGCGGGAGATCTCTCTCCCCTCCTTCCAGCCACAGGTCCTGCGTGCTTCCCAGGACCCAAGGCTCTAGCGGCAGTGAGCTTTTCAGCCAAGGGCCCTGCGTTCATCCCAGGACCCAAGGCTCCAGCGGTATCGGGTTTTCCAGCCGAGGGTCCTGCGTTCATCCCAGGACCCAAGGCTCCAGCGGCAGCGGCCTTTTCTCCTGGCAGCCAACAGAGGAGCGGGGCCCGCGAATCAGGACCCCGGCCACCATCTTGGCCACGTGGACCCAAGGCAGTCAGCCACGCCGCCGCCCAGCCATTTGCGGGCACCTTCACGACGAGCCCGGAGCCACCGCCGCCGCTCCTAGCCAACCGCTGATGCCACTGCCGCTGCCTCTCTACGCCGGCGGGTCGGGCCACCACGCGGCTTCTCGGAGCGTCCCACCACCCCAGCTGGGACTGCTCCGACCTCCTCCCTCATTCCGGAGTGGCGCGGATCCTCAACACAGCACAGCGGCTCCCGCACCGCCACTCGGACCGTCCTTCAACCCCACGGGGTCTCAGGTACAGGGATGGGGGGGGGACAAAGGGGAAAGGAGTCCCCGGAGGAGGCGCAAGGGGCAAAGGCTCCCCAGGAAAAACAGGGGACCTGCCACTGCCCATCCCAACTACGGGACCGGCCACCGTCCATCCTATCCTTCTTCCCCCCACTAGCAAGTGCCGCCACGCTAGCAACGCTGCACAGCCGGGCCCGGCAACAGGCCACATCCCGCCACCGCCTCTAGCAGCCGGCAATGGCAGCCCAGCAGGCAGAGAACCAGGGCCGTTCCACCGCTCTCGCTGGAACGAACCCTTCCCCCATCCCACGCCAGGGCAACTATGCAAGGGGTCGCAGGCGAAGGGTACCGCCCCGCAGGCAGCGGAGGCCTTGCCAGTCCTGGATGGCACGGATCACCCAGGAGGGTGCCAGGTACAGGGGTGTGGGGCACACATGGAAGGGATCCACCCCACGAACCCGGGGGGAAACCCACTAGCCGGGGGGGGGCAAGGCCCAGAGTAACTGCCCCTCTTCCCCCCGGTCCCCGCAGGGAGGGGGAATAACTCCACGGACACACGCCCCCTCCCATCACCAGGCCTGCTAAAGACTCTAGGCCCAATCCTGGCCTGCCTAGAGGACCTGGACCCCAGGGGAGGGCCAAGGCCCGGAGGAATTCCCTCCTCCCCGTCCTCACCAGGGAGGGGCATTGGTCCCCCAGCCCCTCCTTTCCATTGCCCATCCCGCCGGCCTGGGGGCCACTGGAATCAATCAGGCCTCAAAAGACCCCGGAACAGGCACCGGGGCCACAGGCAAACAGGGCCCACCTTAAGGCAAACGGCCCAGGGGGTTAGCCACCGCCCAGAGGGCACAGCGGCCCCACAGCCAGAACCTGGCCCGCCTGCTTCCCCGACCCTCAGGCTCCTCCAAACTAGGGCCTCAGGTACAGGGCATGGGCCGGGGCATGATAGGGTCTCTCCCCGCAGACCAAGGGCCTCAACCCAGAGTTATCCCCTCCGGGTTAGCAACAGGGAAGGAAACGCTTTCCCGGATCCACGCCATCCAGCACTGTCCGGGGCCTCTTCCCCGAGCCAGACTGCCAGGGTACCAGATCGAGTGGGGGCACTGGGAGGACAAAACGAAGGCTCGCCTATTCAGGCGTGAGTCCGTAGGGACCACCAGTCTGACAGAAGTCCCAAGGGCACACAATGTCCCCCGGGAGAGGATGCAACATCATGGGCCACTCTCCAACGCATCCCTCCATGGGATGGTTCTCCCACCCCGGTACAGGGAGACCCTGATTCCTCACAAGGGTCTTCGGAAGAGGATGGAGAGCTGGGAGACCCAGACCCGGAGACGTACGGCCGCTACATCACAGGCCACACTCCGCCGCATCCCTCCATGGGAGGGTTCTTCTCCCTCTGTACAGGGAGAAACTGACACCCCACGCCATCCACATCCTCAAACATAGCAACAAGGCTGTAAGCCTCAGTGCACAGACTCAGATGAGGACCAGGGCTCTAGACCTTCTCCTAGAATACGTAGGCCAGCCAAGGCCTATCTTGCACAGGGCCTTCGGTAGACTGCTCTGAGCGAAAGAAAAAGGCCCGATCCCACCAGTACAGCGGGGACGAGGCTGTAGCTACCCTCACCCGCCAGATCCCCTCTCTGATGGAAGGGGACCGATTCCCAAGAATCCCCACCAGCGAGGCCATAAAGGACTCTCTTCACCGGATCACGAGGGTGCAGGGTTGGGGCATATCAAGGGGAAGGCCACAGCCATTCCTGCAGCTTCGGTCACAGAAGACTGAGTGTATCACTATTATCCTATTTCTGTTAGAAACATGGTGATAACGCCAGCAATATGTCTGGTGCTTTATTAATATTTTAAACTTGGTGATAGCGCCAGCAAGGTACCTGGTGCTTTATAACTAACAAGATAGACATGGCCTCTTCCCAGCTCGGGTCGGGGAACAGAGGCCCTAACCCCGACATCCAACTAATCAATGGCCTCTACAGGGCCAAATGCTCTCAGGTATCTACCCAGAGAGGGGGCTGCCCAGCGCAGCTGACAAAGCCAAGCGGGACGCCCGACAACAGATATCCAACGAGAAAAACCCGGCACATCGGGGGTTTCCACAGACAAACAGGTCTGACCATTCCACATGCATTGGTGGCACGCTCCAGATAACCCCCTCCAGCTGGGGAGGGATCTGTTGCCGATGCGTGGACAAAGGGGAACACCCCAAGCGGATACTCCTTACAGTTTCCACCTCTCCCGCCTCCCTCCCGACACCCCGCCAGACGGATGCTTTCTGTCCCTGGGCCCGCCAAGACACAGTTGGACCAGGTCATGATCACCGGGGCCCACACGCCATCCGAGTACTAGAACTTGGGGCCACAGACTAACTCAGGCAGGGGTACTACTCCATCTCCCGTTTGCCCCAAAAAGGAGGCCCGATGATAGGAGAGCCATCCTCGATCTCTGCCCTAGCATCAACATCCGCACAGTCACCAGAAAAGCTTCATGCAACCTGTGCAGTGTCGGGAACACCTGACAACCAAAAGAGGCATGGCAAGGGACAGTATCCCATGCACACGGCGTCCCCTCGTATCCCGCACGCAGCGGGTAGCCTGGACACGTTCCCCCTCTGCCCGGCAGATTGGGGGACCCAACCAAACTCCCTAACCATCCAGACAGCACAACTGGCCCGAGTCCAATAGGATCAGGCTGGACGCACAGGAGTTTTCCATATCGCCTACAGACGCACGCCTCCTTGAATCGTTCATCTGGTCAAGGGGCTCAAAATAGCAGGCACGGTTGGACACGAAGGTTGTCCCGATGGAGACCAAGGCCTTTCCCCACTGCTTGCCCACAGGCTCCCTCTGGGAGCCTAGATCCCAGATCTTGGACACCCTCAACTCCCGTCAGCTCGGCCCCCCCCCCCGGCACTCCCTCCCGCCATCTCCCCCAGTCGAGAGACCGCCAGGGAAGGACAGGCGGAGGGGGCCGCCTCCATCCTCGTAGTCCAACTCGGGCTGAGGAGGCCAGGGTTCCATGATATATTTAGCCTGTCGGCTAATGGAGGGGGGTAGTCATTGACCCGGAGGGCCCGGGCTCAAACCTTGTCCAAACGCCTCTTTCCCCTCAAGGAGTTGGACCAAATGAGGCTGGCTCCCAAAATTGAGCTCTCAGCCCTAGGAGGCCCGGGTAATCCATCTTTTTAATGGCCAGAGGGCTCCACGCCCGCGCGGCGGGTCAACCCACAGAGAACACCTTCAGGGACCGGGGGCCGACAGAGGTCCCTAAAAGCTTGACCTCTCTCTCTCTCTCTCTCTCTCTCCAGATAGCTAGCTCCTTAGCCCCTGGCTTCTTATGCAGAAAGACTCAGAGGCTGCAGGTCTTAACCGCATCAGGAGGTTTCCCATCAGGGGCCTCGACGCTGNAGCGGGTAGCCTGGACACGTTCCCCCTCTGCCCGGCAGATTGGGGGACCCAACCAAACTCCCTAACCATCCAGACAGCACAACTGGCCCGAGTCCCTCCGAGCCCGGGTAATCTATCTTTTTAACAGCCAGAGCGCTCGCCGCCTGTGCGGCGGGTCAACCCCACAGAGAACACCTTCAGGGACCGGGGGCCGACAGAGGTCCCTAAAAGCTTGACCTCTCTCTCTCTCTCTCTCTCTCTCTCTCCCTCTCTCTACAGATAGCTAGCTCCTTAGCCCCTGGCTTCTTATGCAGAAAGACTCAGAGGCTGCAGGTCTTAACCGCATCAGGAGGTTTCCCATCAGGGGCCTCGACGCTGTCTCCCAGTAGGTCTTAGTCTCTCCTCTTAGAACCTTATTCGAGCTCAAACCTTAACAGAGCTCTGGGGCTCCCCACAAGCGCCCCTTCAAAAACCCAAAGGGGGGTACTTCTATTCCCTCGGAGCTTCGGCTACCGCAACCAGGACCCAGTAGGGCTCTCCGGACCTAGGTACCGCACGGGTTAACGCCCAGGTGCCATAGGACTGGGGAAAAATTTGGCCTGTACCTCTCCTACCCCTTCCCCTCACCCTACAGTTGGGGTGGGGCAATACCTCGGCACCTTGCAGTCACCGCACATCTACAGGAGACGCACAGCCCCTATCCACCTCGCAGCTGCCTCGCTCATCAACATAAGGCCTCAAGGCCTCCTACGCTGTCCTCCCCAGAGGGGTGGACTCTTGCTTCACCGAACTACGCAAGGCAACAGACGGTTCCACCTCCATAGAGGCGACCTCAAGCCGTACAGCGACCAACCGCCCCAGCCACCCGTGCGGCCAGAGATCCTTCCGGGAAGGGATGCAGGATAACCACCGGGGCTCTCCTACGCACCAGGCACTGCAAGCTAAACATCTTGCAATCCGCAGAGGCTCCATATGGGAGGCACGACCCCAAATGGTTCTCCCAGTGCTGCTGTCTTCCCTCCCTCTTCTGATGGTACCACTTGGGTACATCCCATAAGCTGGACTAGCCGAAGCCCAGAGCAGAAAAGGGACCTGGGGCTCTTACCTGTGAGTCCCTGTTCTGCTCGGGCTAGGTTAGTCCAGTGGCCCTCCCGACAGCAGGGACCAAGTCAATAACAGTGCAGCTGATCCTCAGTGTTACACTAACTATGTCTTAAGTGCATTGCAGATCTGTTGGCTGTACTACAACTGAGTTGCGCTAGGGGTGATCCCACGCATGCGCAGTCAGTTTCTTTCAATTCCTGCCTTCTGCTGGTCAAGCGCAGTATCACCCATAAGCTGGACTAGCCTAGCCCGAGCAGAACAGGGACTCACAGGTAAGAGCCCCAGTTCCCTTATCTGTAAATGATCTTTTTTTAAAAAAAAGACAAAGTAAATGGCACTAGAAATCCTAAGAGTTAATATGAGAGAAAACATCTTTTCAAGGAGATGACGAGTCCCCTTGAATCGGCAAATCTTACATGTTAGAAGAGAAGATGAAAGTTGTGGTGAAGTGGTGAGGGCTCCCCGATGGAGAGACTGTTGAGGACCATGTGTCCCACAGAGTCCCAGGGGTGAAGGAGTTGTGAGCTGCGCAACTAATGAGCTGGCAGTTGGGGTCAACTTTTATAGATAATTTTGGTACCAGAATAGCGAATATGGCAGCCTCTTATGATTATTAATTGGGCTTTAGCACGAAGTATGATTTCTCGCTACATATGGGGATAGTTTGCAGTCAAATCAAATCCATCTTCTTACTTCCCTTTCTTATTTCTGATTATGTCAATCTGACCCTTCTTCACCTTTCCCTCAATTGGCATGATTCCAAGTGAGGGAGAGTTTAGGCCTGGTGGCTCTTCCCTTACTTAAGTCAGACTGGCAAGCAAGAAAACCTAACTTTCTACTCCATAGCAAGCAAGGAGTTAACCTTAGCCGGGGCGAATAACAGTATTACTTTAGGGATTCTAACGGGCAGCTCCCAGCATAGCTACCGTAGCAGCCGCCTCACACTCCCCCTGCCACAGGCCATAGGGAAGGATGAAGTGTGCTGGACTGGCCTTTGAAATTGACATGTCCCAGTGTGAGCACTGGGGAACCCGGGCTTCCTAGCACTCGCAGCCAGTTCCGGTGACTTGCAAAGGCTGTGTCCTCTGCCCATGGTGCCTGTAAGTGGTGGACCAGTCTGCTGGCATGGCTGGCTACCCTGGTTCTTACAGGCAGGGAATGTGTGGACGCCCATTACCACACACTTTTTTGGCTTGCCCCACACAGTTTACTCCGGATTTCTCGGCAGTGCATCATGAGCGGCCATGAGTGGGTGCTGTGTGGCTCCCGAGAGAACGCATTCCTCCACACCACCTTTGGACAGGTGATCGAATGAGTGGCTCCTGGGTGGCCATGCGTGGTAGCATTTAGTTTAAAAAAAAACTTTTGTCAAGCACTGCTGAAATCAAGATACATTATGTCCACATTACTAAACTAGTTACTTTATTTAAAAAAAAAAAGAAGAGAGAGACTATTAGTTTGGCATGACTTATTCCTGACAAATCCATGCTGGCACAAGCAGTCACTGAATTGTCATCAAGGTGCTTACAGATAATCTGTTCTAATGTCTTCCCAGGTATTGAAGTTAGTCTGACTGGCCTGTAATTTCCCAGTTCCTTCTTTTTCCACTTTTTCTTTTTTTAAAGATAGACACAACATTTGCCCATCTCCATACTTCTGGTACTTCACCTGTTTTCCAAGAGTTCTCAAAGATAATTAACAGATTCTGAGAGTACGTCAAGTTTTTTCAGTACCCTGGGGTGTAATTCACCTGGCCCTGAAGACTTGAATTCATTCATAGTAGCTAGGTAGTCTCTGATTTATTCTCCAAATAAAGGTATTCTTTATTTTGGCTTCCAGTTTTTCCCCACTTTCGTTCATGACACCTGTTGCCAGGGTCATGAAAATTTCCCCTTTTTGTGATGACCGAGGTAGAATAGGGCATGAAAAGTTCTGCCTTCTCTCCATCTCCTAACATTTCACCATCTTTACTGAGCAGTGGGCCCAGTGTTTTCTTAAAAAAAAAGTTTTTTTAATTGTTGTTCTTAACATCCCCGGTAAGGCTTAGCTCGTTTTGTGCCTTAGCCTTCCTATAACCCCAACCCTACAACTTGGGACTATACGTTTGTATGTGTTTTGGTAACTTGTCCTTTTCTTGTATATTTCCCTTTTTTATTTTTAACCATGGGATCAAATGCATGAGCCAAATGCAGCCCGTGACTAGTTTTTGGTGCATCTCCTTTCTGTTCTTGGATCTGGCCCCTGTATCCAGTTCCTACCCCCAAAAAACTGAACTTTGGATAAGGGAGCAGAGATGAGGGTATGCACACAACAATACGAGAGAGATCTCCGGTGGGGATGTGTCTGGCCCCGGACCTTCCTTCCTTTCGAAAAAGCTGTAAGATTTGGCTGTTCCATCAGGTGTTTGGCGGGGGGGGAGTGATATGTTTTTATAATTTTTCTGGTTTTATAGTTGTTTGTATGTTAGCTGCCCCGAGCTGCCTGTGGCAGGAGGGGCAGGATATTATATCTTTTAATAAATAAATAAAATCATCTGGACCCCTTAGACACTCCTGCCACCAACTTCTATGCGATTCTCAGATCTTGTACTAATTTTCAGTGTCCTGTGGGAGGGGGAAAGCTTTTCTACCCCCTGCTCCAGAGGCTGCAGGGATCTGGAGCTGAGGAAGGGGATTGCTGGGACACCTTCCAGCTAGGGAAGTTTTTTGCTACCTTTGACTCCCTTCTCTAGCCCCCCTGCACCCCTCCGCCCTCTTCCCTTTCTGCTCAGGATCTCGCGTCATTCTTCATCTCAAAGATTGACAAGATCCGCCAAGACATTGCTTCCCACCCGTCTCCGCTCCCTCACCGCCCCTTCCCCCTTTCTCCTCTCCTCCTTCCCTCCTGCCTCCCTTGAGGAAATCTCCTCTCTGCTCGCTTTCTCCAACCCCTCCACCTGCCCTCTCGACCCAATCTCCTGACCTCCATTGCTCCCACTGTCGCCCCCCCCTTTTACATGTCATTAATCTCTCCCTTTCCACTGGCTCCTTCCCCTCCACCTTCAAGCATGCCACTGTCTATCCCATCCTCAAAAAGTCCACCATAGACCCTTCAGAACCCTCTAGTTACCAACCGGTCTCCCTTCTACCCTTCATCTCTAAGCTTCTGGAATGTGTTGTCTACTCCCGCTGCCTGGATCTCCTCTCTGCCAACTGCTCCCTGGACCCTCTCCAATCTGGCTTCCGCCCCCTTCACTCCACTGAAACTGCCCTTGCCAAGATCACCAATGATCTACTTGTCGCTAAATCTAAGTGCCTTTACTCCATGCTTGTCCTCCTTGACCTCTCTGCTGCCTTTGACACGGTCGACCACACACTCCTACTGGACTCCCTTCGCTCCCTAGGCTTCTGCGGCTCTGTCCTTGACTGGTTCTCCTCCTACCTCTCTGACCGCTCCTTTAATGTGTCTCTTCCCAATTCCAACTCCTCCTCCCTCCCCCTCTCGGTTGGGGTTCCCCAAGGCTCTGTCCTGGGCCCTCTCCTCTTCTCTATCTACACCCTGTCCCTTGGCAAACTCATTGCCTCCCACGGCTTCCAATATCACCTCTATGCTGACGACACTCAACTCTATCTCTCCACCCCCTCTCTCTCCCCTTCTGTCCAAGCTCGCCTCATCAACTGTCTCTCTGATATCTCCGCCTGGATGTCCCAACGTCAGCTCAAGCTCAACATGGCTAAGACTGAACTCCTTATCTTTCCTCCCTACCCTTCCACTCCCTCTTCCCTGTCCATCCTTATTGATGGGGTCACCATCCGCCCCATTCCCCAAGCCTGTAGCTTGGGCTTCGTCTTTGACACTCACCTTTCCTTTAAACCATTCATCGACTTTGTTGCCAAGTCCTGTCGCTTTGCCCTCCACAACATTGCTCAGATTTGCCCCTTTCTGTCGCCTCAGCCCAAACCCTTGTTCACACTATGGTCATCTCTCGCCTTGACTACTGTAACCTCCTTACTTGCCTCCCCCCGCTCTCACCTGTCCCCCCTTATCTCCATCCAAAACTCCGCTGCTAGGGTCATCCACTCAGCCCATCGCTTCGACCACGTGCAGCCTCTCCTCTCCTTGCTTCACTTGCTCCCCCTTCCAGGAACGCATCCTTCACAAACTCCTGGTGTTCACATATAAATCCCTTCACAACCTGGCTCCCCCTTACCTTTCAGCCCTAGTCGCCTTACACACTCGTGTGTACGCACTCTCCGCTCCTCCTCTGCCCCCTCGTCTCCCCTGGTCCCCTAGCCGCCTTCATCCTTTCTCCCTTGCTGCCCCCCACGCCTGGAACTCCCTCCCTCCCCACATCCGCCTTGTCCCCTCCCTCCGCACCTTCAAATCCACCTTTTTCTTGCCGCCTTTCCCAATGCCTGCTAGAACCTTCCTTCAATATTTACTGTCTGCCCTCCCCACAGACTCCTGCCTAACTGCAACCAAGCCAAGCACTTGCACCTGAGACTTCGCATCCGCTTGAATGTTATTGATCCCTTGTCTCTCTATGTCCCCTCTCCTTGTCTCCACCTCCATGTCTATTAGATTGTAAGCCGTAGGCAGGGACCGCATCTATCTTATTGTTCTGTAAAGCGCCAGGTACATAGCTGGCGCTATACAAATGCTTATAATAATAATAATTAATAATACCTTTATGAACAGGTGTATTAAAGGTTTCAAAGACTCTGGGTGGCTATCAAGTTGTGGGGATGGGCATTTTGTGTTTGACTGCAGCTACACTGGAAATGTGTTTTGATGCTGGTTTTATTTTTTAATGAGTGGGTGAGGGAAGGAAATATGGGAGGGTGGGAGTGTTTGAGGGATGGGGGATGAGTACCTGGACCCCTCTGTGAGGAGGGGGTATACGAGCATAGGGAGAAGGGTAGATGTTATGCCTGATCCGTCTGAGGGGGGTACAGTCGGGAAAGGGAGGGTTATGCCATACCCAGAGACCCGTATTCACTGCATTTTTCCCATTGGTAGCAATGTGAGAAATGCAATGAACATGGATCCCTACCCATGACCCCTCTGTAAGATGGGTGGATAGAGAGAGAGGGTCCCTGGCCAGTGCTTTGGAGCTAAAGGTCCTCTCAGTAATCAAAACAGAACATTCACCCTTGGCCTTGTTGGTTAGGGGGTCTCATTGAGTTTGTCATACCTTTAATTCCTTTGACCCGGAAACTGTTTCAGTTTCTCTATCCCCGGTCAAATGGACACAAGCATTGGGAAATGATTTTTCTACATTTATTAATTCCCAGCCAGTATTGGACCTATGCAAGCAAATCTCTAGCCTAGAACCAGGAGCTATAATGGCGTTTGAAACCTTGAATGAGTGGCTTACTCCACTATTGTCATACACCAGGTCCCATAGCTCCAGCTCTTTTCATAAGCCTAGCTGATTCGATAATGATTGCACACAGGCAAGGAACTTCCTTCGGAAAGCTATTAGGCATATGAAGTGATTCCCGACAAGAAGTAACAGATTGATGGTGTCTAGTAGTAGGAAATCATACAGACTCCTAATAAAAGATATAAAAAGCTTGAATATTATAAAGCCAGATGGAACCAGCTACATCAGGCTGTTTTAGCAAATGACAGCAGACAGTTTTGGGCTCTTATTGCACAAACGAAGCCAAGTGATAAAGGCGAGCAAGACTCTTTGCCCGCCTTAGCTAAATGGCATGTGTATTTTGAAGGGCTGTTTGCTATGCGCAACAATCCTTTGATCTCTATAGAACTCCATGAGTTTAATAGATTTCAGGACTGGCCACCCGTTACCCCAACGGAAGTACAAGATCTTATTATTCAACTGAAGAATGGCAAGGCCCCGGGGATAGACTTTATCCCCCCTGAAATACTCAAGCATGAAGCTTGTTGGTGGGCAACCTTTTTGGCGCCTCTCTTTATGGCAATCAACTCATTGGGATTGAGTCCTAAATGTTGGCTTAAGAGTTTAGTAGTGCCAATTTTCAAAAAAGGTGACCCTAGTGCCCCGTCCAACTATAGACCTATCAGTCTATCCGTAGTCGAGAAAATATATGCAAAATACCTGCTTGGTAAATTCCAATCCTGGTTGGATGGAAATGATATAATTAACCCAGAACAGGCTGGCTTTAGAACTGGCCAGTCTACCTTGGATCATGTGTTTGTCCTCCAGCATTTGTCCACAAAATGCTCTATCCCAGCCTAAGACCCCTTTGTTCTGTTGTTTTGTTGATCTGAGAGAGGCCTTCGACACAATAGGCAGGGAATGCTTGTGGTTAAAACGTAAAAGAACACTTATTGACGGCCGCTTACTGTACTTACTAGTAAAATTACATCAAAATAACGTCCTCCAGGTCCGCTTCCTTGTAAACTACTCGCTTACCAGAGATACCCATTTAGCCAGGGGAGTTCGTCAAGGATGCATATTAGTTCCTGCTCTATTTAATTTCTATCTTAACGATTTAACACTTTTTATGTCCACGAGTGATATCCATGCCCCAAAATTAGGTTCTCGGAAACTATTTGTTCTATTATATGCAGACTACACAGTTCTTTTATCAGTGTCGCAAGTAGGTCTCCGACAGAGCATGCAAAGATTTGCTCTATACTGTAAACAAGAGAACTTGTCTCTAAATTATGCCAAGACGAAGTTCTTGGTAGTCGGCCAACCACGCCAACAACATAGGTGTTGGACAAGTGCAAATATTTAAATACCTGGAAATAGTCTTCTCGGCCACTTGTTGTTGGGCCCCTCATTATAAGGCTGTGCTTCTGCAAGCCCGTAAGTCTTCTAGATCAATTGGTAGTTTTTTCTTTTCCCAGGGCGGCAGGTTAGTAGGGCCTGTCTTGCGATTATTCACCACTAAGGTGATTCCCCAACTGTTGTGCGCCATTACCATCTGAGGCCATTCTTACCTGGAAAAATTGGAGGGATCCCAGAATTCTTTTTTACGTACAATTCTGGGCCTACCAAGGTGTGTTCCCCAGGTTATATTGAGAGCCGAAGCAGGCAAAAGATCTATTAGGTTCCAGTCCTTAATTCCGACCTTTAAATTCTGGTTAAAAGTGGTTCTTTTTCCCCTGTTTTCCACCTCCTTGCTGACACGTATAGCCAGCACAAACATAAAAGATCAGTGGTGTAGACTTGTTGAATAGGACCTGTGTAAATTGGGTTTTTCAAAGGAAGCATTACGACCATTAGACCTTAGGGGAGCTATATCACTGATTATGAGGAGAGTTTATGATCAAGAACTGCAGCTTGAAAACTCTGCCTTGTACTCCCAAAAGATTGCACCGGATTTTATATATATTAGTTCAAAGGTCGTTCCTCCGACGTATATAATTAATTGGCCAAATTGTCCCCAAAGGAGAGCTTTAATGCTGATGTACTGTAATGTATTCCCATCAACTATTTTGGATGGCAGATACCGGAAAATTCCCAGTGCAGAGAGACTATGCTCCCATTGCGAGTTGGCAGTCCTTGAGACCAATGAACATATTCTCCTTCATTGCCCAAAATACGATAATTTAAGAGGGAAATATATTAGTTCATTTATTAAAGCAAGCACCAAAGGGCCTCCTGAGAACATTTTGTTACACCTTCTTGACGGCCATGACTCCCCTCGATCTAGAGCAGTGGCTGCCTTTTGTGCTTGTATTATTTTTTATAAACAGAGTCTTGAAACTGCTTAACAATTAAGGGCGTATAATTCTTACTATATCTTTATTTTTTTGTTTATGATATACTACCAGTTGACTTACCTTAAGTTGTTGGAGGGAAGAGCCACTTTTATGGTAATTGGAAGTCTATTTGTGCCGTTGTTGTTAATTTATAATTTAAATTATGATTAATCCAATTCTATAAATATGTTTTTACAGTTCGATTATGATTATGTTTATGACTAATGGCCAACGGCTATTATCTGTAAAATCATCCGGGGTGAAGTGTGTCGCCACAAGCTCCGAGAAGAGCAAGGCATTTCAACTTGCTCCTTGTGTTGTTTGTGCTTACAAATGCTGATGCACAGTGTGACTTTGTCTATTGTTTTATGTTGTTGTTATATCATATATTTTGTATTTTAATTTTACTATGGTATCATTTAAATTGACTGTAATTTCTAACGAATTTAAAAAGGCCTATGGCCAGCAATAAAATTGTTTGCTATTATTATATAGAGAGAGGGGTGGGGACAAAAGATTGTTAATCTTGCTTGGATTATTAAAATTGTGATTTTAAAAAAAAATTATTATTATTATTATTATTTTAACATGTGGCTTATAATTTTTTATGTTGATGTTAGGTTTGGGTTTTTTATACTATTTCTCTGTAAGCTGCCCTGAGTACTTTAGGGAAAGGGGCAGGGTGAAAATCAAATAAATAAACTGTTTTGGATCTTACATGGATTTTAAGTTGCTTAGAGGGTTTT
Organism: Sphenodon punctatus; assembly: GCA_003113815.1. NCBI lineage: Eukaryota > Metazoa > Chordata > Lepidosauria > Sphenodontia > Sphenodontidae > Sphenodon > Sphenodon punctatus. The sequence continues at coordinate 170,679 of QEPC01010930.1, forward strand.
TTAAAAAATGTACTAATGTGATGTCATTCAGCTGGGGTGGGGGGCACTATATAAATAAAATGTATTGTTTAATCTGGGCTTCCAAGATGTTTTTAAATAGTCTCCTCTTGCAGACATTTGAGTCTCACAACTCCTTTTAATTTCCCTCTAACATCCCTATTTTTGCATAGTTCTCCCTTTTTAAAGTATAAATGCTGTTGTGGTAGTCTTATTTGGCATTCTTCCTCTTTATAAGTATGTTGAATTCATATTATGGTCGCCACCAAGCAGCTCCACTACTGTTACCCCTTGCACCAGATCCTGCTCTCCACTTAGGACTAGATCTAAAGTAGCTTCTCCCCTTGTGGGTTTCAGGACTAACTGCTCCAAAAAGCAGACACTTATGGCATCTAGAAATCTTATCTCTGCCTCCTACTCTGAGGTGATACCCAGTCAATATCAGGGTAACTAAAGTCACCCATTATTGTATTTTGAACTCTAGTAGCCATTACTCAACTTGGTTTCAGAGTCAATAGTATAGCTGGTCGATAGTATAGGCCCACTGCTAAATGCTTCCTAATTGTTTGGAAATTATTGTCATACGAACATGGTTGAAATTATTTATGCAAAGACGAAAGCATGATGTTCTCAAGTAAACTAATAAAACACAGGTGGTTTATAGATACTAAAGAACTAGAACAAGTAAGGGTCTATAAATATTTGGGACTCCTTTTTGTCGTGGATTTTTGTGGGTAAGATAGTAAGATGAGGAGGCTGCCAGCAGATGCAGAGTTCTTTATTCAGCAGAGACACAACGCGTTGCGGGTTTCCAGGATCATCAGATCCCGAGCACACCCTACAAAGGGCAGTATATTGTTTATACAGAAATCCTTGGGCGGAAGGCCCTTACATGGTTTGTCGCTTCTGCGCAGAGAAGAGGATTACCACATAGCTCTCAAAGTAATTATTTAGAGAAAAGACAGTTCACTTCTAAGTTCAGGTTGGTGGTGAGATAACAGTGGAATGAAGGAGGAATAGGGATGTTCTCTATCTAGACTGAAACCAGCTGCATTTTTGAGCAAAAGGAATCCTCCCTACTTGCAAGGTAATCTTCAAAAGGTGAGGCTTATCTATGTGAAGAGAAACAGAGCCTGTCTAATTTAAAGGGCGAAGCAAGCATTCCTAACATGGCGGGGTAACTACAGGTTATAGGCTTTTAATATTTCTAAGATGGCAGAGGGTACCATGAGGCAGACAGAAATATAGGTTTTTCTTCATCAATTCCCCCCTTCTGATACTTTAGAGAAAAGTATCACTAAATGAACCACCGCTTCTGTCTACAGACTCTCAGGGGAATGCGGAGTCTTGGTATGGCTGGGGCTAGTTGGGAAAATCCCTTGTACAGGGGAGCAGCAGGTGGAGTTATAGCAGCAAACGAGGGAGCAGGCCTAGATTTTGAGTTGGAGGAAGTGAAACTCCTAACACACCAAAGGAGCAGTTTACACAGTAAAAAGAAAATGCCTAGGGCTAAAATGACAGCAAATAATAAGAACAACATGTGCTTGATCCAACCTGGGATATCTGGAAACAGATCATTGAGCCAGGACCACAAACCCCAATCTTGTGAATCATGTAGCTTTGCCACTGCAGATTTGAGGTGCTGTGTGTTTTGAAAAATGGTATAAGTGTTGTCTGGTATGTAGGTGCAACATTCACTTTTTATTAA
>QEPC01010930.1:184733-198602 GCA_003113815.1 Sphenodon punctatus
TTTTTTTTAATCCCCTACCCATTTGTTTTGTCTAGCCCTGTTAATATTTATATTGAATATTTGATTGTTTGTACCTGAATTTTAATGTATTTTATTGTTTTAATTGTTTTATGTTGTGAGCTGCCCCGGGCTGCATTGCAGGAGGGGCGGGATATAAGTCTGTTTAAATAAATAAATAAATAAATAAAAGTCTTTTTGCTCAAATGTATACCTCAGTTACTTTATGGTGGCCTTCTTTGGGCCTTAGATAAAATCAAGGTCCTGGAACGTATCCAGGCAGGCTTTTTGCGCTCCCTACTGTTGGCCCCTCCTGGTGTAAGTACCCTGGCCCTGTATGTGGAATGTGGAGTTACTCCTCTTGAAGAAAGGATTTGGCAGGGAGTATTGAAATTCTGGCTAAGGCTTTATTTTGGCCTGGTCACCCCGCTCACTTGCTTGGTGATCTCTGATAGAACCCCGAACAGTTGGGTGCAGCGAGTGGTGAAGAAATTATATCAGTTGAGGTTTCCCCCCTGAGTCTCTTGCCCCATTGGGGTATAAAATTGCCAGGAATCTGGTTTTCCAGAGACTGGCGGATGTTGACCGGCAGGAGAAAGGGGCTAAACTAAGTGTTAGCATGGTCCATGGCCCCCAGAAATTTCTGTTGGTTGAGACGGGACATCCAAGGGCATATCTTGACTATGGGTTCCCTACGCTAAAGAGAAGGCTCTTTTTTTTTGGCTCGGGTCAACTATTTTCCCTCTGTGCTTGCTTTGGGGAGATATCAGGGGATTCCGTTGGCTGAGCGCTTCTGTCACTGTCCCCTGAAGCAGGTTGAGTCCCTGAGTCACATTATATTTTATTGTCCCCTTTATGAGAACCTCCGTCAGAGACTAATATTACCAGTGGTTAGTGAAATCCTGGGTAGGCCTTGGGAGGCCAGTATGATACAGTTATTTGGTGATAATTGTAAGGAGATTACAGGGAAGGTGTTGCATTTTTTATTTTGTGTATATATTATTAAACAGCATTAGGGGAGTATATTTTGCTCACTGTGCTTATTAATCTTATATTTTAATTTTTTTATCTTTGGTTGGTATTTTTCTTGTTTCTTTTGTATTTGAGTACTCCAGTTTGATTTTGTATGCTTATTACTATTTTGCAATGACCTTTTGGTCCCGCAGTAAACTTATCTATCTATCTCTCTCCTATCTATCTGCTTCCTATTTAAGCATGGAATTTCTATCCCTAGAGATTCCAAAGTACAGTTTCCTTGAAAATGTTATTCGTACTCCACTCAATGTTAAATACAGTGTCTCTCCACCAGCAGCTTGATTGACTATCATTTTGATATATTTTGTATCCTGGTATTATGAACTGTTGATATCTTCATTCCACCAGGTTTCAGAGAGACCTGTTGTTATGACAGTATCTTCATTTAATGCCAAACTTTATTCGCTCACCCTACTTTTTAGTCTTCTAGTGTTTGTATATAAACATTTAAACATATTATGCACTCTTTGGATCAAAACATTGGAAGTTATACTGAGCAAAGTTGGTGGTCATGTCAGCCGACCTGAGCCTTAGGGGAAGGGTGGGGTATAAATTTAAATAAACTAATTAAAATCTGCCAGAGCATGAAATTCGCAGGTCCCTGGTTGCTATTGGTGCCCAGAAATCTGAGGCTGTTGACTGTTTCAGGTGCACCTGGGCCCACAAGCCTGGAGGGTGAGGGGCAGATGCAAGGCAGCTGCATCAGCTGTGCCTGTGTCCAATCCTGCTGTGCCTTAGCAACTGCCTGCCACTTTAGCTGTGCTGTGCTGCCTGTGAGTGTCTTCCCCACAGCACTCGGTACAGTAAAGAGGGGGTGGAGAAAGAAGGTAGGGCCAACCTAGAAGCCTAGGCTACATCTCCCAGAGTTCCCATGCTGATACAGCCCACCCCTTCCTTTTGCCATGCAACCAGCTTCAGGTGCCTGAGAATGTCTTCTTGCTGTGCCTGAGCACCGCACCACTTGCCCTCCTTGACACCTGTCTGCCTGACACCATTTTGGAAAAGGGCTGCACATGCGCAGAATAGCCCAGTGGATGTTTCACGCATGCGCAGTGACTTTTAAATTAATGTTTAATTTAAAACATGAGGAAAAACCCTAAAATGGTACTGTTTAAGAGAAAAAAAAAAAAACGAAGGGGTTTTTGTAAATGAAAACTAAAATGAAAATGGTAGGGGTGCCTTCTGCACACCCTTACTATTTGGAGTGAGGAAATTCCCTACCAAGGACCACACACAAGTTGGGAGTGAGGGAGTTGGAGGACTGCACTCTGTCACAGGTTGGAGTCCTGGTTGCTGGTCAGGTGGATAGGGATTTGGAGGGGGATTTGCTGCCCCCGCTCCGTTCCCATCCGTTCCATTTGTGCTCATTTCAAATTCTCATATCAGCTGCTTCAGTTGCTGTTTAGTTTTCCCTTCTGCTTTGAGACCTCTCTTTCGGGCTTCCCTGCGCAGCTCTGACCTTCTCAGGTGGTGAAAGTACTTTGGGAGCCCTATTTTGTTTACTGTCCCTGACCCGTAATTAAAACTAAAACAACAAACTCAGCGCACTCTGTTCCAGGATCTGCTTATTCCACCCTCTCAGAGCTGAGTTCCAGGCTCCTGGAATCCTCTCAGAGGATTCCAGTCACCTGGCTATGCTCCTCTACTTTCTACACATTGGTCCACAAACTGAGCTTGGCCCTTCTCATTGGGTGCCACTGTCACAGGTTGGACGTCCGCATCCCCACTTTACCGGGTTTGAGTGACTCAGTTTCCCTCGCGTACAGCCCACTTGAATCAGTTTTTCTCTCTGGCCGATTCAAGCCTGCCGCAGGGACAACCCCTTTGTCACCCAAGGGCCCAATCCTTCCCATTTACAGACTCATTAATCTCTGGGTTCGCAAGAGCTTGAAAGCCCTTGTCGCTCACTTGTGTATTGGAACACATACTTCTTATCTTGATGAAGAAGTGTCTGTGTCTAACATTGGAGTTAGACACAGACACTTCTTCATCAAGATAAGAAGTTAGTTTATTGATTACATAAGCAAGATAATTGATACAGAGTGGTTACTAGAAATCAAAGGTAAATATAACGCATTCCTGATATATACTGGTTGAGTTCCTAAATAAGAATCTTACCCTACCAAGGTCCATAAGTTCTTCTCAGTCCTTGATGTAAGCGACAGGGTCTTCAGCCTTATAGTTGCTAGAAAGCAAAGTCATGCCTCTCAGTCCATGGTTGAGCTCAGCCTCCTGGCTGCAAGATGGTGAGTGAGTTCCCGATAGTCACCTCTCCCCTCTGGGGTACAACTCCTTATATCCCCCAGGAGGAAACTCCTCGTATCTTCTCGAGGCTTCTAGAATTTCTTTTGTTCTCTTTATCAGCTTTCTCTGTCTCTTGCACGTAGGCAATGGTTGCCTGCATTAGCATATTAAATGTCTGGGGCAAATCCACAAACTGTATTTCCATTTCCTGGAGCTTGGTCAAGTGTCACAGTCTTGATTTGAGTTTTACAGTTCTTAATTGTAACATTACATACATGTGGAACCTTTTGCTTTACATATTTATTAGACTTGTAGTCTACATGTAGGCCAGTATCACACGTGTGCGACCCTATGTTCCTCCATGACACACTCAGAAAGAGGAAGGTCCAGGTCATGGATCTGTGCATACCTTCATCTCCACTCCCTTCTCCTGAGCTCAGTCAGCAGCCCTCGATATATATTTTTTTAAAAACCTTTTTTAACCTTTTAACTGCTGTTCTAGACTGGGGTAGTAAACCATGTAATACCATATTTGCTTGCTCTCTTTAGTTCTCAGAGCTATTAAACCATGCAGTTTTTAATTCTTATCTTTACTTGTTTAAGTCTTAGTATAGTTTAGAATGATACTGAAACTCCATATTTGTCACTTCACATTAATATCAGGATAAAGTCTGGCGACTGAATTTTCATTATATTTTTTTGCTCCTGGAGTTGGATCTGAAATTCTATGCCATGAATCTGCTTTCATGACTTACTTTCGCACTTGAAACTCTTACGTTGTCATTTTGTTCAGTACTGCTTGCACAAGCGAGAGTTCAGTGCTAGCCTGCATGGATTAGTAGTTGAGGAGAGTGAATGTTGGGAATCCTTCTCTGCGTATATTTTCAGACTTGTGCCCCTGTCACAAGTAAAGACCACAAATGTAAAACTAGCTCTATCATCCAGCAAACCTGCCTCTCCTTCCACCCCTCCAAAAGCCTGGCAGATTTAGCTGCCATCTAGTGCAGCAGTGTTTGATATATTAGAAAGCAGTAACAGCACATCTTGGCCAGCAGTGACTGGAGACAGGGTGAACTTCAAGTAGAGGAAACGATTATTAAACTTCTGCCAGGGTTCCAATGAATCTTATTCATCCACACTTCCACTTCCAGGGCCCCTGTAATGTGCTGGGTCTGGGCCGGCTCCCTCAGCAGAGGTTGGTCTGAGACGTTCCTTGTAGCAATTGCACTTTGCAAAGCTGAGACAGTATTTCGTGGGGCTGTATATTCACAGAGCCATGGCATTGCCGCAATCTCAGCAAATCACTGCACAAAATGTGGCAATCACAGAAGAATGCCAAATATGGGTTCCTGGCTAAGATCCCACCCTAGCCCATGTTAGTAGGGCTCCCCTTCACCTGTATTTGTAGTGTAAATGGGATCATAACTGGATTTTAGCAAAAGATAGATGTAAAAATGCAAATGGAATGAAACTGACCAGTCTTGTCTCTTTTACCAGGTTCTGAAGAAAATTGCCAAGTTCATTCAGGAGCAGAATGAGAAAATCTATGCCCCGCAGGGCCTTCTCTTGACTGACCCAATTGAAAGAGGACTAAGAGTTGTATCTTTTTGTGGTTTCTCTATACTCCGAATGGCGTGTTATGTCTTAAACCCCAGTAGGGCAGGCACATCTATAGGCACTCGTGATTGTGATCTTTTAAAGAGTCTACAGTGCTTTACATGTCAAGAGGATCATAGAGCAAAGTATTCCTCTTGGACAGATTTTATTAGGGTAGATTTATGTCAGTTTGTCTCCTTCTCTCATGGTTCTGCTTGCTACTTGGTCTTCTATCAGAAAAGTGGTATCTTTATCCCCTGAAAACAACTGCGTAGCTACTTTGAATACCAAATTTACTTTTCTAATAGAAATCCATCCTAGACTATAATAGAACCGTTATATGTGGATTGGCACAGTTAATAGTGCATTGTTGCCTTTCCTGTTGCTCCACTTGCTTCTTCACCCCCTTTCCATCCATCACGAACTCCTTGTCTTTCTGCCCTCCGTTCCCTCTGCATTCCCACCTGGAAACTTTGCTGCTCCTCTGCCACCAAACTGACTTTACTCTTCTCCCATGCAGCCCGCTAAGCCTGGAACTTTGTCCCTAAACATGTACACTCTGCTCTCTCCCTCCTGACTTTCATATTCCTCCTAAAAGACTGTCCCTGGCTCCTCATCCCCACAGATTACTCACCTATGCCCCTTCTTCCTTATAACTGTGGGTGAAAACAGACATGACGCTAACCACCCTTTAACCACCAAGGGTGGTTAAAGGGTGGTTAGCGTCATGTCTGTTTTCACCCTAAGTTAAGCATGCACACCTATGACTTCTAATTTCCTAACTATATCCGTGTCTCTCCCTTGCGCCCATCCCTTCCCATCTTAGATTGTAAGCCCCTTGAAGCTGGAACCTGACTCAAAATCATAATTGTTCTGTGCCAGGCATATTGCTTGCATGATTGTGGTAAAGATCAGGAAACCAACATACATGTTCACAGATTACTCGGTGTTGGTATTGTATAGCCATGTTTGATGTTACATTATTCAATATTAAGAAAGGAATGTAACAATAAGAACATAAGACATGCCATACTGGGTCAGACCAATGGTCCATCAAGCCCAGCACCTGTGTCTGACAGTGGCCAGTCTCAATCGCCTGGAGAAGTACCCAACAGGTCACTATGGGGCAATCAATTCCCTGTTGTTTACTCCCAGCTCCCGACAGTAAAAGGTTACATTTCCCCAAACCTACCTAGCTAATAGCTGCTAATGGATCTATTCTCCAGAAACTTGTCCAGCCCTTTCTTAAACCTAGTTATACTGCTGGCCTTGACCACATCTTCTGGCAACAAATTCCACAACTTAATTGTGTGTTGAGTGAAAAAATATTGATATGAAATGAAAAACAATGATACGAAGAAAGATTGTATGAAACCCTTATGGTGTACAAGCCAGAATGAAAGTTATGGTGACAGCTTGGAAACTGGAGCAGGAAACTTTGTGAGTTTTCCATGGGCAACGTGGGGAAGGTCATGATGCCACAGATGTTTGTCTTTCCCATGGATTGTATTCGGGTACATTATGTATGACAGAGGGCAGCGTACTGTAGAGAATTTGCTTGAAGTGGATAAACCAGGCAAATTGCATTTGAAAGGACAGGATACAACCAATCCCATCACAATGATATAAATAATTTTTAATAATGCTTTACACCCTTAGCTGATACCTGTGGTGAATATCCATATGGACCTTTAAGGCCTCCTGTCCTCTCCCTAACACTTTCTTGTCATTGGATTTTGCTGCAGGTGTCTTGGCACTCTATATACCATCCTCCTTGATAGTTTTGAGGGCATCGTGTAGTAGTAGTAGTATTATTATTAGCAAGCATTTATATAGCGCCAGCAATGTACCTGGCGCTTTACAAAGTAGTGGAATAGACATGGTCCCTGCCCTAGGGCTTACAATCTGAGGGGGGGGGGGGGGGGAGTATGAGTAATGCATTTCATCTGTTTAGTTTTCTGAATATGAAGACCCTTTGAAATACATACGTTCATAGTGTGTGGAGTTGTCGCATTAATTAATTTCAGTTTTGGGGATTGTCAGAATAGTTGGCCAAATAGCTTGCAGTTGTCTATGTAATTTTGTTACTTGTGATATGCTGTATGCATTTTCCAGGGCTCACTTCAGAAAAATCATCCAACTGCTCATTCATACAACCTCTCCAAAGGAGGACTTGGCCTGGATCAGTTTCCCTGTGGCAGAAAGCAGTGCTGTGTGGAAAGTTTGCTAGCTCACCACTAAGACTGAGACGAGAGCAAGCGTTCCCATTCTGATTGGAAATTCCAACCTTTTCGGAGTTCTTGCAAATGTCTGTTGGTACTTGGTCAGTTTCCAGTGATTCCATGCTTCTACCATTTTTTCATCACTTTCTGGGAATTTTACACAGTTTTACAGCACTTTTATAGCAAGTTCCAGCATTTTCCCAGCACTTTACTGGCATGTTTTTGTCTTCCTGCAGTGCATGTGGGGCACACACAGGGGTTGCAACAGATCTGTAGCAGCCCTGTTCAACTTGCAAAAAAATGACAGAAAATGACAAAAATAGCAGGAAAGCAAGTAAGTTTCCATGTTGCACAAATCTCAGCAAATGCCTTGCTTCCGATGGCTATCTCATATCAGGCCTATGCTTCACCTTCATTATGGGAGATGCCGGCATGGGTTCTGCTCCATATTGGCTTCCTGGTGTAGGAGTTTCATGTGAATGAGCCTTGGGTTTGGTAAACAGCAAATTTAATGTGTTAATTGGATTAGTAACTAAACAGCAGAAGAGGACAGCATGTTTACCTAATAGTCAAGATTTTCATTCAAAAGAATTTTCAGTCCATTTAGGACTGAAACAAATATTCCATTTAATATTTGTGAATTTGGTTTACATATTTGGTCACATGACCAATTATCCAATGTATCACACGCTACAATGTTAAAAGCAACTGAACAGGACTACAGACAAGTGTACTCTGGATCCTACAAGGATACTGTCAATCACTAGTAATACAATATTTTAAAAGTGAATGACCAAACAAAGGTAAATTTAAATATTTTAGTTAAATGTTTCAGCTTCCGCCTTCAGTAACCAGTTGGATTTAAAATGTATGTTGGTGGGAGTCAAGGTAACAGAGTGTAGAATGTTGAGGGAAGAAGGATTTCAAGACAGGTGATGCTGAAAAGGAGGGGAGAAATAAACGTATTTGTAGTAATAACACCAATTACTTCAAAAGAATTAATGGCTCAAAGAACAACTCCTTGGCAGGAAATCTCCTCCACGTGTTATTGACCACAACATCTTCTATTCTCACAAGGGACTCACTCCTCCAGAAATAAGTAAGTAAAAATATTAAACAACCCATCCCTTTTGTGGTCGACTTCCCTCCCGGCATTCAATAATTTTCATCTGGTTATTAAGGAAAGCTATCCCTTGCTTGCCAACTCAACGTGTGTTGCATAAATCTATTAACAAACCCCCCTCTCATTGCCTGCCGTCAACCTCCTAACCAGCGCAAATTACTAGTAAGAGCCTAAATTAAACCACCTATCCACAACCCAGGATCTCACCATTGTAATTCCCATTGGTACATTACCTGCACGTACACAAGAGAGACTGCCACAAGAGAGACTGCAAAGTAGTTCTTATCGGTTACGCTACTTTTAAACAGAACATACCTGTAAGTCCACCTATCTCATACACGTTATTGAATGCAAACGCCCTGGATGCCACATTCAATACGTTTGAAAGACACATACTGAACTTCGCACGTTTCAGAAAGTACAAATTGGCTATTATCACAAAGAAGCTAGAACGACCCATTTCTAAACATTTTAACTCTGATAGCCATAGCCTTTCTGACCTGAAAATATTCCCCATAGAGAACCCACCACTACAATGGTCACTAAAAGAAAGGGAGAACTTTGGGATATACAGACTTTGTACCTTTGCACCCCAAGGCTTCAACCTAGAAGTTAACACCTTAGATCTTTGTTATTTCTCCCCTCCATTTCAGCATCACCTATCTTGGGATCCTTCTTTCCTCAATACTGTTTGTTACCTTGACTCCCAGCAGTATACACTTTAAATCTAACTGGTTACTGAAGAAGGCGGAAGCTGAAACGTTTAACTAAAAGAATTAATTTACCTGTGTTTGGTCATTCACTTTATATATATATATAATGTGTGTGTGTGTTGTGAGCCATCCTGAGAGAGAGAGCAGAATACAAAGTAAATAAATGTATGCAAAATTCACATTTAATGCTTCAGTAGTACTAGTTAGCACTATTTAGTAGGGGTGGGACTTGGGTGAAAATTCCGGTTACCAGATTTACTGGATACTGGATCTCTGATTACTGGATTAGAAGCAGTATACCTGTACCGGAACTTTTCCCATTGAAATCAATGGGCAACTTTTCCCATTGAAATCAATGGGAAGGAAAAGTAAAACCGAAATTACCTGCAAATATAATTCAATTACCAAAAAAAGAGTAAAAACACAAGTGGATCTAACTGCTAACTAACCCACCAGTACCACCACCAGCCACCCCCCAGCACACACAAAAAAGTAAAAAAACAAGTGAATCTAACTGCTGCTATGCTAACTAACCAACCAGGACCACCAGTACAACCAGGACCACCAGCCAGCCCCCAGCACACACAAAAAAAGTAAAAACACAAGTGAATCTAACTGCTAACTACTACTAGTACTCCAACAGTACCAGTACAACCAGTACCACCAGCCACAGCCTCCAGCACACACAAGTGAATCTACTAACCCAACCAGTACCACCAGTGCAACCAGTGACTGCTGTACCACCAGTACCAGTACCACCAGCCAGCCCCCAGCACACACAAAAAAAGTAAAAACACAAGTGAATCTAACTGACTAACCAACCAGTACCACCAGACCACACTTTGCCCCACAGCCCCCATTTTAGACCCCACGGCCAACAAGGTTGTTTTTTTTTATTATTTTTTAAATTTAAATTTATTATTATATATTATTACAATATTCACGTTGCTTGTTTCGCCTACCTTTATCCTGAACCTCCGAATCTTCAATCTTCATTCCCTCCTTGGCCACCAGTCCAGTCCAGTCCAGTCTAATGGTTCCTTTTTGTGGGGTGATGATGGGAATGGGAATATATCCTTTCACCACCGCCCATTTCTCAATTCACACAGATACACTCAGAGGTAAGATTTATTAAGGGCTGATTTCCATGGAAGGGAAAAGGAAAGGTTCTTTCATTCATGCCTGAGTCCACTGGGTCACAGGGTTCAGCCCAAAGGCTTAGTCCTAGACCTGGTCAGCGGTTCATTAATTTATCCATTTGCCATTCACGTCTGAGTCCACTGGGTCACAGGGTTCAGCCCAAAGGCTTAGTCCTAGACCTGGTCAGCGGTTCATTAATTTATTACGGGCCGTGTCGTTGGGCCGTCCCCGTTGGGGAAGAACGGGCCATGTCGTTGGGGAGCAGCCCCCACCCCCCGGAAGACGTTCCGCCATCCCAAGGTCCTCTGTGCGTCTTCTGGGGGGCGGGGGCGCCCACCCCACGCATGTCGGGCCGGGCTGGAGCTTGGTTAAGAGAGAGCGGTGTGTGCGGTGGCAGGGGGGTACTGCGGCAGGGGGGCTGGTGTGGGGAACCAGCAGGTGCTGCGGCAGGGGGGCTGGTGTGGGGAACGGGCCGTGTCATTAGGGAGCAGCCCCTGCCCCCCGGAAGACGTTCTGCCCTCCCAAAGCTCTCTGCGCGTCTTCCTGGGGGCGGGGGCGGCCACCCCACGCATGTCGGACCAGGCTGGAACTTGGTTAAGAGAGAGTGATGTGTGGATGGGGAGGGTGCTGCGGCAGGGGGGCTGGTGTGGGGAACGAGCCGTGTCATTGGGGAGCGGCCCCCGCCCCCGGAAGATGTTCTGCCCTCCCAAAGCCCTCTGCGTGTCTTCCAGGGGGCGGGGGTGGCCACCCCACGCATGTCGGGTCGGGCTGGAGCTTGGTTAAGAGAGAGCGGTGTGTGGATGGGGAGGGTGCTGCGGCAGGGGGGCTGGTGTGGGGAACGGGCCGTGTCGTTGAGGAGCGGCCCCCGCCCCCCAGAAGACGTTCCGCCCTCCCAAAGCCCTCTGCGCGTCTTCCGGGGGGGCCACCCCACGCATGTGTGTTTCTGTGGTGTGCTGTGTGCTGGATGGTGTGGCGTGTGACTCCAGTGTGTGAGGTGGAGAGGTGGACTCCAGAGACTGACTGAGACAAGGCGCAGACGAGTGCACTCCTTGCCCTTCCTTCTGGATGGAATGGGAACAAAGGAGGCAACTTGTGGACCGGCAATATATGGGAATAAGTAGTAGATTTCTACTACTTTTCCCTGGTGGAGTGCTTGGACTGGGAATATTCCCTGCTGCGGGTGCCATGCTGGCTGTGCAAACCGATACCACCTGCTGCTGTGAGCTCGTCAATGACACCGCTGACCAAACTGCAGGCCGATGTAAGTTGCCTGAGTCTTGTCAGGATGTGCACAGGTACAGGGGGAGTGAAGGTAGCTGGAGATGATATCCCCTGGGGCTGGGCAAGCACCTCATGTCCCCCAGTCAAAGACCTTGCCCTCCATGAACCCAAGAAGGGGAAGGTTAGTCTTGAGAGAGACCAACTCTTCCACTGTCTTTGGGTCCAATTTCGAGCGATGTGGGGTCACAATGTCACCTGCCACACTGAACACCCGCTCCGAAGATACACTCGTAGGAGGACACGAGATGTATCGCACTGCTACCCTTGCAAGCAGGGGCCACACATGGATCTTCAATGACCAGTAGTCCATGGGTTTGGTGGATACAGGGCATGGGGGATCGGCAAGATATTGCGAAACAAGTGTTTGCAATATCCTCTTGCTCCGGCTCACACAGAGGTCCTGCATCCTCTACCCATTCCTCCAGCCATGAAAGAGTCATGGCAGAGTGACCCCCCACTTGCAACCCCTGTAGGAGCAGTAGCGCTTGCCTCATGCTGCGGGGGCAGCTGCATTTGGCAATACTGCCGCACTTCATTGACGAGGTCGCCCCTGAAGGTTGTGAAGGGAACGATGAGCGCAGCCATCTTCCGCTTAACCTGTGGGTTGAGTAGCGCTGCCAGGAAATGTGGCTGACTGTCCAGCAAGACCTTGAAACTTCTTTCCAAATTTCCAGCCAATTCCACTGACAGCGCCCTCACAGGCTCACAAAGGTCACCGTGAGAAAGAAATGCCTGTATTCGTCGCTGCAGGATCATGAAAAGCGGTAACACTTGGCACAGACTGGAATCCTCCGAGCTGAGATCCACCGTGCCAATGTGAAACGACTCCAGAACCTGCATCAGCTGCTCCACCGCTGTCCAGTCCTCCCCAGACAGTGGTGGTGCCCCAATGCCCCGCACCAAGCATAGGGCATGCAAGACCTCCTTCTGCTCCAGGAGTTGTTGCAGCATGAAAAAGGTGGAGTTCCACCTTGTCACCACATCCTGAATCAGCCAGTGAAGAGGGGAGCCCAACTCCTCCTGCTTCTCTCGCAGTGCCTGGCTGGCTGAAACTGACCGGTGGAAGAAACTGGCAATCTTCCTGGCAGTTCCAAGGATCTCTGCCATGGCCTTGGTCCCAGAGATGACATTCTGAACCACCAGATTCAGAATGTGCGCACCGCAGCAAATATGGGTATAGCCACCCTGACTCATGGCTGCAACCATATTCGAGGCATTATCGGTTACAAAGTAACCAACCTCGAAGCTAGATCCCTCAGCATGGGTCCAACTACCCAGGACAGATCTAATCATCCCGAGAATTTCCTTTGCTGTGTGATCTCTGTCAAACACAGAGGCATCAAGCAATGCCCAGCGTGGCTTGCCAGAGGTCACCGCTCCTCCAGTGCTGCTGCTGCTGCTCCTCGCTGCGCTGGTGATAGCTGCTGGTGACATCTGCCACCAGTGTGCGGTCAACGCCAGATAGGCATGGACCGCACTCTGGCTAGTCCACAGGTCCGTGGTAAAATGTACCACGGCCCCCTCCACGCATGAGAACTCTGCAAGGAGCTGGGACTTCACCCTCCCGTACAGAGACGGGACAACCTTCGAGCAGAAGGTTTTGCGGCAAGAGACACTGTACCTGGGCTCTAGCAAATTCAACAGCCGCTGGAACCCAACACCCTCAACAAGACTGAATGGCCACTCATCCAGGGCAATCACTTCCGCGATTGCCTTGGTGATGGCCACAGCCCGGGGGTGTCTTGGTGCAAAAGGCTGCCTCTTTTCCCAGAGCACAGTTACAGTCTGCTGGGAGGACGATGACAGGGAACTACTGGGCCGGGATGAGCGGCTAGCGCTCTTCCTCTGCCTCTTCTGGGGACGGGGTGGTTTTGGCGCCATCACAAAACGGCCCAGCAGTAGCAGTTATAGTGGGAGTGGAAGAGGGCTCCTCATCCTCCAAGGAACTATCACCCAACATCTCTACAACTGCCACCTCCCCACGTGGTCGCTTGGAACGTGCCCCCTTGGGATCACAGGTGCCCGTGGCGACGTTCCATGTGACTCGTAAGGCCAGAGGTGCCCCATTTCATGGAATCGGAGCCACCGCGACTGACCTTGTCATTGCAGTGCGCACACACTGCCTTTGAGTTGTCTTCCTCCCAGATATCAAAATGGGACCACACGCAGGATGTGATCCTCTTCGTGTTTGTTCCTGCAAGGGCAGGAGCAGCACAACTGGGAGTAGACCCCTCAAAGGCAGTGCTCGGTGCAACACTTGCAGAAGGGGCGGTGGCAGCAGGCACAATATGTGTGGGTGTAGAGGGCGGGGCCAGAGGAGACGCAGGCACACTACGGTGCATGTCGGCAAGGGGAGAGGGTGGGCTTGCAGGTGCGCTAGAGTGTGTGTCGGTGCAGGATGTGGCCGGGGAAGCAGCCGACAATGTGTGTGAGTGCTTGCGCAGAGGACAGCGGCGGACTAGGAGTGGGAGCAGAAGCAGAGGAGGTAGCCAGCAAAAGGTCAACTGCACTACCAGAC
>QEPC01010930.1:200157-215043 GCA_003113815.1 Sphenodon punctatus
CACACACACACACACACATCCTATCCCTAAGTCTAGGGGTACCCTACCCAGGCAAGTCCACTAGTGCCACCTCCCCATCCCCCTTGCTAAGGGCACCATCGAGATCCTGTACTAGAGGGAATCACTGAACCCCAAACTTACCAACAGTCGCACGCACGCCTCCAGCAGCTCTGTGGATCCTTTCGTCTCCAAGGCTGCTGTAAAATGGCTGGCCAGGCATGAGCTCCAGAAGCCCCCAGAAGGAAAGAAAAAAACAACAAGATTATTGGCCAGCACCAGCAGCCAATTAAAGTGCCCATACCCTACAGAAACCTCCAGGATTGGATGACTTTTTTGATTTCAAAAAATTCAACCAATCCAAGGCAGGGTAAAAAAGGCACAAAATGTATCCATTTGCACCTCTGGGTGGGGGCAGGGAGGGACTCAGTACTTAAAAACAAACTTACATCACAAAAGCCTGCCAACTGCCACCTTCCCCAATATAAAAGATCCGGTAACCTGTACCATTAAAAAGATCCGGTACGGATTACCAGATTTAAATCCGGTACGTCTATTACCGGCATTACCAGTTAACGGTAGAACCGGTATTCCCACCCCTACTATTTAGTACTAAATTGTATTGCTGAAGTAAACAAACTAACCAAGTGAAATTAACTATGTAAATATTTGGTTTTGTAAATTAACAGGGAAGCAAATATTACTACTTTGCTTTGTTAAAACAGAAACCCTGAAGAATATTTTGTCATTGTTCAGAAAGTAGTGTATTCAGAAATAGTAGATTTTAAACAAAAAGTTCCAAAAGATCAAACATTCTATAGATCAAACTCTTTCATTTGCCTGTTTTATCTTCATGACTTTTCTATAGCTTATTTCTTTAAGTCGTACTATGCAGATTGAAATTACCATTTATGAAGACAGAAGTATGAGCAGTGGAAGATAAAATAATGGAGTCTTAAGGTAAATATTTTGCATTAGATGTCAAATCTATAACTTAATATGTACATTCAGCAGAACATGTAAAAATTTTAGTATTTGACAGCATTCCACTGAATGATTAAATCTGATGCCAGATTGAATAGTGATGAAATTCAGATTTTAACTACATAAACCTAAATCTCATGTGCCAAAAATAATTCTTTCTCCCCCTGGCTACCAGATAATCCTCTGATCGGGTAGCTCTGCATAGACCGCCAGGAGGCAGAAGAACGAAGTTGCTTGTGCGCATGCGCAGGTGCCGCTATCCCGCTGTCTCTCCCCAGTCTGTCTTCTGCCTCCAGACCACCCGGCTGGAATTTTCTTCAGCGCTCTTTAGAGCGCATACTTTTCCAGGCGGGGCCTAAGGGCGGCAGGACCTCCCTGACACTGTTTTGGGAACCGCACAGAGCCCCAGCCAGCTCCCTTGCATGGCGCCTGGGAGCAGGGGAGCTGAGCGGGGTGGGACGGGAGTTTCCCGTTGGGGCTGGTCTCCAATTCTGCCGGCATCCCCCTGCCCAGGGACAGACCCTACCAGATTTGGGTCTGCCCGGAATATGCGCTAGCATTGCGTAGAGCAGCCCCTGACCTCGGCCCCTCCGCACTTGCGGCGGGAGAGATGGCAGCAACTGACAAGGCAGTGGCTGCGCTGGATGCAACGGCTAGTGGGGAGCAAATAACCTTAGCCTACCTAGTCTGCGACCTGCAAACTAAAGGTAAAAGAAAGGCTCTCTCTTCTAAGGGACCCGGGCCCAAGAGATCAGCCCCCCAGGAGGCTGGTCACCAAAAGGCAAGAAAAACAAAAGGGAAGGCACCTCCAGAGGATGCCCTTTCCCGCCTGTTGTCTACTCTGCACTCTTCTGTGGAGAGCCAGGAGGACCTCCTTGACAGGCCCAGACGCAGGGTGCAATCCCTACTAGTATCTGACTCAGATCCAGAATCCACCCGGGGGTCGGGATCTGAGGAGGGGGAATACATAGAGCCCCCTGTTGAACCGAAAGACAAGAACAGGCAATTTCCCCTAGCCCTTAGGCAGGAATTCCTGGGGCAGGTTATTAAGACACTGCAGCTGAAGGAGAAAGCTCCCAAGGAAGATTCCTCTGATTCCCAAGAGGAGGATCAGAGAGACTATATGCAGGGCCCCGAGGGAAACGCGGGTCTGCGATTTGCAGATTTCTTGCAGAATTCCCCTCCCCCCGTGGAATCTCCTGCCCCGCTTACCCCAGCGCAGAATTTGTAGCCTGCGCTGGGGAGATGCAGGGCAGGAGATTCCATGGGGGGAGGAGAATGAACAAACTCGCGGGACTTCCCCTCCCCAGCGTCCAGGGCTTGCCTCCTCCCTCCCCCGTTAAAAAAATTAATTAACTTAGCAGCCAGCAGCAGCTGCTTCAGTGCGCTCATTCCCAGCTCATCCCCATCTGGCTCCTGGCCTCTTCCTGGCCCCTCCCAACAGGGTCTCCCAGAGCAGCGCAGCCAGATGACATCATCTAGCTGCATCACCCTGAGAGGCCCCGTTGGGAGTGATCAGGAAGTGGCCAGGAGCTGAATGGGGATGAGCGCACTGGAGCAGCAGCTGCCACCGCTGCTCCTAAGTCACTGCCGCCTCCTCAAGCCATAAGGTAAGTGGGGGGTCCTGGGTTGGGGGGTTTCGCTGTGCCCTCTGCATTGCCATGTGGTGTGTTTGGGGGGGGGGTTTAACTGCTGTGCCCTCTGCATTGCCATGTGGTGTGTTGGGGGGTTACCTGTTGTGCCCTCTACATTGCCATGTGGTGTGGGGGGGTTACCTGCTGTGCCCTCTGCATTGCCATGGGGCGGGGGAGTTGCCTGCTGTACCTTCTGCATTGCCATGTGTTTTAGGGGAGCACAGCATAAAGATGTCAGTACTGCAAATAAATAAAGAACTCATTTTTTAATTTCAGTAGACTTGTTTTGTAACTTTATTGGGTCGCAGAATTTCCAATTTTGGGTCGCAGAATTTCCAATTTTGGGTCACAGAAGAATCGCTTCATGGCAGGGACATGGGTGCCCTTGGACAAAGCTTTTGAAAGGCTGGTCTTAGAGGAATGGAAACAACCCTCCCAGGTCTATAAGATGAGTAAGACACAGGATGCCTTATATGCCTTTTCAAGGAAAAAGCAGGTCCTATTTAAAAGCCCAAAGGTCGATGCTGCAGCTGCATCCCTTGCCAGGCACACAGTGTTTCTCACAGAGGGGGATGTATTCCCAAAGGACCCCACTGACAGGGCAGTGGATTCGGCCCTCCGGAGGGCTTTAGAGTCCTCGTCCCACTCGCTGAAGGTCAACATTCTAACATCTTACATGGCGAGAGCACAGCTCTTCTGGATGCAGGAGCTGCAGAACACAAATTTCGGAAAAAAGAGCGGAGATCCTCTNATTTTGGAAAAAAGAGCAGAGATCCTCTTCTCACGTATCTTGACAGCCACAGCTTTTATAGCAGATGCATCCACAGATGCTTTAACATGGACGTATCTATGATTACTCCTAGATGTTCCAGACAGCGAGTTGGGGACAGATGGCTCTTGTCCATGTTTAGAAGAAAGCTGCGTAGTTATTTTTAATTACCTCTAGAATATCAGAATGGTTTGTAATTTGGTGGGGTTTTTTCAAGATGACTATCTTTTTGTGTAGCCACACCTGTGAAAGAATCCCATGTGATGAATCCCCACTGCTTCACCTGAACAAGTAGTGTTCCCTGCCAAGTTGTATATGTATAGCCTGTCGGTATAAGCATGGTGGTTCATAAATAGCTGTGCACCTCGGCCCATACCCTCAGTTCTTTCTCTTACCATGACAGAGAACACTGCAGGGTCACTCAAGCAATACTTTACCAAATTTTCCTTACTGTTTCTTTCTTCCTTTGGCTCATTGTTTTATTATTTTTAATTATTTAATCAAGCACAAAGAGAAGTCTTGGACTTAAATGCTGCTCCACCTGTCCAGGATCAATGCTGTATAGAGACTGGCATCAGTCCTGTCTCTTCTGTGTTGGTGAGACACATTGGATGACTGTCATCTGCCAAGCTTTTACACCTTTGACAAAGCAGGATAGAGCCAACAGACTGGCAATGTACTTGGCTACCAACCCAACTGTGGGTCATCACAACAACCATCAGAGAGTGCTCAGGGTGGCATTCCTGCCAATTCTTCAGTGCTTACAACAGTTGTTTGCCCTCTTCTGTGGTCAATGAATGCTGGGCAGTTAAACCTTCAAATATTCAAGAGAGTGGAAAATGTGGGGAAAAGACAAGAAGCATCACAAGATTTGAAACTAAAGGTGTGTCCCCATCATAGCCCTGTTTGGAGTGATTGTTACTCTGAAGCCAGTATTAAATACTATAAAGTCATTCCTGCCAGGCAGGAGAAATCTGGATACTCCCTCTGTGCTTGTCAAATAGTAGTGCTAGGACTGATAATGCTAATGGCCATCAGGAGACTTGTGTGCAAACTGTCATACTACAGAGCTATCAACTACATGCTTTATCTGGAGATAAACAAGGAAAGTTAATGGTGCCATTACAGAGCTCTTGTCTACAGTTTTTTTGTCAGCTTTCATCTGCACCACAGATGTCTATGGCATTTGGGAATGAATGCGATCCTCTAGTACTGGTAGCCACATGGGTAGCTTTTAAACTTGGTGCTGGATAACAGTGCTGAGAACCCAGTGGCACTGACAAGTATTCATACACAGTGCCAACCAGCTGACATACAACGGAATGAGCCACTGAAGAGCTCCGCATATACTGCTATAGAAGCTTGATTTAGCTTGGGCCATGTACAAGCCAAAGGCGCATCAAAGAGAGCATCTCCTGATGATATGGGCACAGACTTCCATCCCAAACCGACTACGTGTGGCAAGAGGAAACTTCAATCAGCACCTCATGTTAATTAGACGCCTTTATTGGTGTGCTTGTACCAGGTGCCAAATATGCCCTGCAATCTCCAATGCTTTTGGTCTTTGAGTCTCCCAAGAGGAGCAGCACAGCCCAGAATGTGGCACCCATGGTGAATATTTGGGACTGTCCCATCAGCCTGTGATACCAGGCTTGCTCAACATGGCAGTGAGTTCATCAAGAATTCATTATTGTTACCAGGCTTCATTCCCCCAGAAATTCAATATCTAGGATAGTGGGATATCTGACTAGTGGCTGCCTTGTCGGTTGCATGACAACACTTATTATTTATTTATTAGCAAACATTTATATAGCGCCCACAGTGTACCTGGCGCTTTACAAAGTAATTGAATAGACATGGTCCCTGCCCTAGAGCTTACAATCGGAGAGATGGGTGGAGGAGAGATGAAGGAAGGGGAACAAAGAGAGAGACCAGGATGCGAGGTCCCAGGTGCATGCGCTTGGCTTGGTTACATCGAGAATGATGGCTGGTTGGTCCATGTGATAAGGATGAGTACACAGACTTCAGGTAACAGATTGTACTGGATGGAGGGTATCAGCAGGAGTTAGGTGAGGGGAGTGAGGAGGCGGGGAGGGCAGAGCGGAAGAGGTGAGTCTTGAGGAGGGATTTGAAGGTACAAAGGGAGGGAGTGAGGCGGATGTGGGCAGGGAGTGAGTTCCAGGCATGGGGGGCAGCTAGGGAGAAGGAATGAAGGCAGTTAGGGGAGCAGGGGAGGCCTGGGAGGGCGAGAGAGGGAACAGAGGAGCAGAGTTCACGGATGACTACGGAGGGAAATTAGCACAGAGAGTTAGGGGAGAGCAAGGTTGTGAAGAGCTTTATAGGTGAAGACTAGGAGCTTGTGCAGGATTCATTAAGGAAGGGGGAGCCAGTGAAGAGGAGATGAGGGGCTGCGTGTGGTTGAAGCGACGGGCGAAGTGGATGACCCTGGCAGCAGAGTTTTGGACGGAGATAAGGTGAGAGTGTTAGGCCAAAATTTGTTAAGGGCAAATTCCCAGTTTGACCCAAGTTCCAGGATATTTAAATTGACAGTCTGTCCAACGTGTTAAGGCACCAATAGGCTAAGGACACAAGCAATATGACTGGCAACGTCTCTATTGACAGTCTGACTGGCAATATCTCAGAAATAGCCTCACCTCTGAGGGTGATCAGTCTCCAGGGATCTTATTGAGGGAGCTTATTTTAAAATACCATGCAAGAACGCAAACCACACAAAGCTAGCCAATAAGACACATTTTATTAAACAGATTTTAATAAAATTATAAATTTATCAATCTAAAATATGTTCCTAATTAGTACACCTTTCATACTTACAAAACAGGCATACGTCTTGAGTTGGCCAAACTGAGAGTAGCTTGGTGCTTTTAAGCTGGAGTGTGGCTTCGTCAAGCTGCCTCTGAAGGTGTCCAGGTTACCTTATCTCCGAAAAAGGGGGGGGGAGGGGTTGTAATTGTCTCTTACATCCTGATTTTCGCTGATCGCTCTGTCTTGGTAAAACATGATCTTTGTCTTGCTTTTTGGCAAAGCATTCCAGCAGTTCCTTGACAGTTTTCCTGTTCTTAAACTTGCTATTTTCAAGGCTGTTTGTTGCAAACTTCATCACTTTCCTATCAGCTTTTGTTTCACACAGCAGTCAGCAGTTTCTTTTTGGTATTGTGAAAGTTTTGCAACTCTCTTGTTTTTGCTTGCCCCCTTGTTCTTCAGTTCAATCCCAAGGTCTTGCTTCAAAGTCCCAGAGGCCTCTGCTTCAGCCAATGTTGACCTAAAAACCAGTCACTCAAAACATTCACACAACAAGAGCGGGGGAGGCCAGTGAGAAGGAGGTTACAGTAATTGAAGCAAGAGATGACCAGGGCATGAACAAGGGTTTGGGCAGAGGAGACAGAGAGAAAAGGGCAAATCTTAGCAATCCTATGGAGGGAGAAGCGACATGATTTGGCAACAGTCGATTTAGGGTTTAAAAGAAAGGGGTGAGTCAAAGATGAAGTCTAAGCTACGGGCTTGGGGGACAGGAAGGATGGTGACCCCATCAATGAGGATCGACAGGGAAGAGGGAGAGAAAGGATGAGGGGGTAAGATAACAAGTTTAGTTTCAGCCATCTTCTTCATTAGAGCGTGACTTTGGTTATCATGTAGGTGCAATCATGGCTCCCAACATTTTAAATCAGGATGAGCACAGTGACGACTGTTTCCACCTGTCCTGAAGCACAGTACTGATTTAAAAATCTTGTGGCCCATGCTGTGGAGGTGGCACAGCACTAGATGAGTGGGGGCAAATCCCAAGCACTGGCAGCAGCTTGTCAATGCCCTTGCATTTTGCTTTTACTCAGCTCCTATTAGTATTTAGTGGTGACCCCTCTTGCACTTGGAATCTGATTTTCTCCACTATCATGGGAACCCAGGGCTCCAACAGAAGTGGAGACAGCAACACAGAGCATATGAGAGACAGTGTCAGTTTCATTCCTGCAGTGGAATTCTCATAGCTGTCTCTGCCTGTCGGGGAGTCCCAGGTTCCAGCGCAGGTGAAGAGAGCAGAACGAATTGCAGTACAGGAGTGAACGGCAATGCTGCTACGTTTCTTCATTATAACTCAGATTTGGTTATTGTACGGTACAGGGCATGGCTCCCAAATACCACATTATAACGAGAGTGCAGTGTACTTTCAGGGCTGCATGAGTAAATGCTTTATTGGATATTGGGTTTTTAACTGCTACATTTCAAATGGTTACTTACTTTTGCCCTCTGCTTTCTGCAGTCTCTTCTGGGAGAACAGCATATTTGGTGTCAAAATACTAAGTATGACACTTTGCAGTGGCTGACCTTAACGTTATGAAATTTTTCTCCTGGCTTTCTAGGGCCCAGCTGAGTGATAGGCTTGGCTGTGTCAACGATCTCCTACCTCCTGATCAGAGCATCGTTCCTCTCTCTGCTACCAGATCCATCGTGCCATCCACTACAAGGACTAGCTTCCTAAAATTCTGCTCTTTATTGGACCTACCCTCTGCCAGTCGGCATCCATTTTGTGTCATTATCATAAGCTGTAAGCAGTGGCATCATTCAGATAGTTTCCAAGGAAAAGCTTCCTCTGAAATGAGCAATGCAGATCAGACCGCCTGAGAGCAGTGCTGCTTCTCTGTAGTCCCTTGGGTTTTCTCAGCAATAGATGGGATTTGGAGAGCAACAAGGACAGTGTTGGCACTGCATTTTTCTAAAAACCATGCTTTCATTACAGAATAGGACCTTATTGTGGGGGACAGATTTTAAATTACATGCAGTGCCTCTGCCTGGCAGGAAACAGCTAAAGGAACAAAGGTTTTGAGTGAACATAACCTGAAAAAGTTATGGAAAAGGCGTTAATGCTATTAGTCAGTAGCCAGAGACCCATGTTCACTGCGCTTTCCCCATTGTGGAAAAACACAGTGAATATGGGTCCTTGCCAGTAGCTAACACTCTGGCTGCTTTTGCTGCTGTGAGAGTCTGCTGCTGTTAGTGCATCTGTCCAGATGTGAGACAGCCCATTGTTTCACTAAACTAAGCACAATAAAATGGATGCTGTACCAATAAATGTAACCAACCCTTCTCTAAACATGTAAAATGTAATAAATGGCTTTGTTATTGTTTTGTTAAGTATAATTTATAGGACAGCAAGTTGGCATATGATTAGAAATTGCTAGATGGCTTTTTAACACTTAACTGCTGTCGAACAGCAGAAGAGTTTTGCTGTGTAGTGTGGTACTTTCCATGCACATAAACATTCCTCAGTAATGTCTGCTAAAATACATTGGAGTAAAACTTCTACTAGGTTGGTTTGCTCTCTTCTGCTATTTTCTTCTCCCATATTAAAGTGAGTTAGTAGATAGTCCACTTTCAGAAACCTTTTCCCTTACTTTGACAGCATTAAGTGATTTCTAGAACAAGACAATTGTCCAGCACAGATGGAGGATTTGACTTTCAGTGCTAACACAGGTGCTAACACAAGATGGAAGCTTCCAGATTAATTTCTCTTTGATTCTTTTATGGTTGTTTCCTTGAGGTCTATTTAATATTTTAATTGTACTTGTTTTTTGTAATCTGTCATGTTTACCTCACGCCGTTGCAATAATTTTGCAAAAATATTAATGGATTAGTAAATTTTTCTTTAATAAGGTGTCTGTGTCATTTGTTAGTGCTGACCTGACTGAGGTAGCTATTGTTACCAAATGAAACAGATGACTCTTTAAGATTCAAGACCACTGACGCACATGCTGCTTTCAGTCTGCATAGCCCAGGTACTGTCAGTGGGGGCAAGGGAAAAAGGAGGTACTTTTGCCCACACGCACCTGGCTCTCTCAGGAGGCTCTGCTTGGACAAGTGGGGGCCCCGGATGCCCGTCAGGATAGTATGTGGGGCGCTCTGCGTGCTTTCGCACCAAGAGGCTAGGCCCCTAGCATCATAGGGCGCAGAGCGAATCTGGGGAAGGGGTTCCACGCAACGACTCCTTTCAAATACCACAAGGGAGGCCAACTGGGGAGGGGTAGTGGAGGAGAGCCGGGGTCGGGAACCAGGGGAAGAAGGGGTCGGGAACCAGGATTGAGGGCTCACCCTCTGAGGGGGAAGGGAGAGAAGGAAGCAGCCCCAGGAAGGGGAAGGGAGATGCACCCCGGCCCGCAGGCCCTCGCACTCCGCACTTGCTCACCAGGAAGGAGGAGAGGGGGGTTCTTCCACATCACAACTGCACCGGGATCCACACTCTTTTCTGTCACTAGAGAGGGGGAGATAGGAAAAGGGAAGAGGAACACGCACTGGGAAACACTAAGAAAAGGCAATAATCCAACACAAGCAAAAATCAAGGCACTTAGCTGTCAGGCAGGGGGGGCAGTCTTCACAAATACACACGCTCTGTTCACCGGCACAGAGCTATCTGAGCTGCCGGCAGATAAAGGGCAAGTCCCGCCCCCTGCACACTCCCTGAGATGCTCAGAGCGGGGGGCAGGGCACGACAACGTTGTGGGAAGGCCGGGACCCGCTGGAGTGACAGGCGGCAGCAGCGCTGCATCACTCACCGCCTGGAGCTCCGGGATGCAGGGGGCAGGGTCCTCAACTCGCGAACGTTGCTGCTGGGTGAGGGGGTGCCCTCGGTGGCTGACAGTACCCCCCTCAAGGGCCCCCCTAGCCGTCCAGCTGGGCCCGGCTTGTCTGGGTGCCGCCGATGAAAAAGGAGACCCGTTTGGGGTCTCCTAAGGACCTTAGTACGGACACAGGTGGTGCAGACTTGAACATATTGGTGCACATTGGCTGACACCGTAGACCACCAGAATTGGCATTGGAGGAGGGCCAGAGTACGTTCTCGTCCTGGATGCCCTGTTAAGGGGGCATCGTGGTGGGCCCACAATACCTGTGTTCGGCAGGAGGGCAGCACTACGATCTGTTGCCCCCTTTTGTAGAGCCCCTTTTCCAACAAAAAGGTGGTACTTTCCGGTGGGCGGATCTCTTGTGCGGCTGCCTGCCGCAGGACGTTGAGGGAAGGAAGAGTGGCGGCAAATACCTACTGTTCGAGAATCGGGCCTTTTGGTCGTGTGTCTGTCTCCTTCCCCTCATGATACTGCGACAGTGCATCTGCCAAGAGGTTCATTTTGCCTGGCCGGTACTGGATCGTAAAGGCAAAAAATGCAAAAAGAGCGCCCAGCGGGCATGTCGGGGATTAGTGATCTGGGCAGTCTGAAGGAAGGTGAGGTTTTTATGATCGGTAGTCACTGTTATAGGGTGTTGTGCGCCTTCTAGGTAGTGTCGCCAGGTCTCAAAAGCGGCTTTGATGGCCAAGAGTTCTCGGTCAAAGACCATATAATTCCTTTCTGAGGGTGACAGCTGTTGGGAATAGTAGGCACATGGAAGGCACAGGCTCTTGGTGTTTGGTTGGAGTAAAACCACTCCAATGGCCACAATCGAGTCATCGGCTTCGACGTAGAAAGGTTTCTCAAAGTCCAGGTGTTGAAGAAGGCTTTTTTCAAAAATTGGAAGCTGTAGTCTTGCTCCCGAGTCCAGAGGTATGGCTGATTCTTTTTTAGCAGTCAGGTGAGGGGACTTGTGACATCTGCATAGCGGGGCACATATTGGCGGTAATAATTGGTGCTACCCAGAAACCGCTGCAGGGCCTTAACCAACTTGGGCAGGGACCACTGTTGAATCGTGAGGACCTTCTTGGGATCCATTTGAATTCCCTCCAGGCTAATGACAAACCCCAGGAACTCAGCCGTGGTACGGTGGAAGGCGCATTTTTCTTGTTTACAGTCAAGTTTATGGGACCGCAGCCGCTGGAGCACTTGTCAGACGTACTGCACGTAGGAAGATGAGTAGATGAGGATATCATCCAGGTATGCTATGACGAAGGTATCCAGGATGTCTCGAAAGATGTCATTGATGAAGTGCTGAAATACAGCTGGGACATTGGCCAGGCCAAAGGGCATGACAAGGTATTCGAAGTGCCCATACCGCGTGCAGAAGGCCGTCTTCCATTCGTCCCCTTGGTGCACTCAAAGTAAGTTGTAGGTGCCTTGGAGGTCTAGCTTCGTAAATATCCGTGCCCCTTGGAGATGATTCAAATGTTCAGGGATGAGAGGTAAGGGGTAACAATATTTCACGGTCATGCTGTTGAGACCCCGCTAGTCAATGCAAGGTCTCAGACCCCCATCCTTTTTAGAGACAAAAAAGATGGGGGCACCTGCTGGCGAAGTTGAATGTCAGATGAACCCATTTTTGAGGGCTTCATCTAGATATCCACGCAGCTCTACTAGTGCTGGAGCGGAAAAAGCATAAATGCGTCCAAAAGGGGGCTCAGCACCCGGGATCAAGTCTATGGGGCACTCGTAGGGATGGTGAGGCAGTTGTTGGGCCGCATGGCTCTTGCTAAAGACTTCCGCAAGTTCCATATATTCATGGGGAAGGGCCCGAGTCGGGGGTCTGGCGGTGCTGCTGACTGTGGCCAAGGAGGGGTGAGGTGGGACGGGTAGCATACAATGCTGTTTGCAATAAGGGGACGTAAGATGAAGTTGTCGCTGAGCCCACTGTATGTGGGGGTCATGGAGCATAAGCCAGGGAAGCCCCAGAACCACAAGGAAAAGGGGGGTGCAGACCATGTCGAAGGGACATATTTCCTGATGTGACCCTATTGAACAGGTTAAGGGGGCGGTTTGGTGGGTGACGGGGCCCGAGACAAGAGGACACTAGGAAAAGGCAATAATCCAACCCAAGCAAAAATCAAGGCACTTAACTGTCAGGCAGGGGGGCCAGTCTTCACAGACACACACGCTCTGTTCACCGGCACAGAGCTATCTGAGCTGCCAGCAGATAAAGGGCAAGTCCTGCCCCCTGCCCCCTCCCTGAGACGCTTAGAGCAGGGGGCAGGGCCCGACAACGTCATGGGAAGGCCTCGCCGAGACCCGCTGGAGTGACAGGTGGCAACGGCAGCGCTGCGTCACTCGCCGCCTGGATCTCCGGGATGCAGGGGGCGGGGTCCCCAACTCGCGGACGTTGCCGCCGGGCGGGGGGGCGCCCTCGGCGGCTGACAGGTATCAGGCTTCCCTATTCAGGGTGAGAACTGGACTTCCTTGTCTGATAGCAACAGAGATTTGTCTACGTATAAAGTGTTTTAAAATGAGCACGGCACTGTATCACATAACATCCCTGAGATGCAGGGTAGGTCACTCTATATGAATTGTGAACTGAGATGTAAACAAAGTCACAGGGTTGTGAGGATTAAAATGTTGTTACTTCTATGTAAAATGCTGCTCAGCTTGTGAAGCCTGTGACTAGTGCTGTTACCTGGGGCCTCTGCTGCACAGAAGCATGATGCCTGAGGTTGGCCAATGCCCTTAGTCCTGCCAGGGGGTGGGGAGGGAGATGATGAGATACAAAGCACCAGCCCTGGAGCCAGTCCTGTGCTAGCCACATGGGTGCTTCCTAAAGAGTTCTCCCCCTGCTGGCTCCATGGTGTGAAGTTTTCCACAGAAGTACCTTCCCTCGGGTCTAAGAGCCACCCTCAGGAGTGTGATTAGCTGTGCCCCTCACCCTCTCTGCCCTGACCCAGAAGCCCTGCACCACCACCTCCGCAAGGGTTTGTTTTTTAACTGGTAGCTCTTTTGTGGCTTCTACTGAAGTTGTAGATTAAAATTTAAGGAGCTATATGTTTTATTGCACTATAAATTTAACCCACTTGTTTGTTATACTAATAAATCTTTCAACTATGATCAAAAACAAAAATACCATTTTCAAGATGTTCCTCTCTTGCTCTTCTAAATCACCTTTTTGTGTTTAACTTTCCAGAAAGCTTCACCTCTTTTAGAAATGCTGCAGGTGCCTAATAAAATGATAACTTAGGCTGAAGGTCATGCTGCTTGGTCATGTTGATCTACCATGGTGTGCGTCAGCGGAGGAATCCTAGTTACCTTTGAGGGCTGTTAGGTAGGCTACTGCCTCATGAAAGTGTCGCTAATTTTTATAACACAAATAGCCACATTGTGCAAAGTCACTCTTATGATTATTTGCTGTCATATATACCCCTGGAACTGATAGCCCCCAGAGAAGAAGCAAAGACATAGATGGAAATTTCTCATTGCAATCAACATAGGTTTCAGGTTGCATCTCTTCAGAAAGTAAATGTGATTTGCTTTAACCCTGCTTTTGTTCAGATTACTTACTGTGAAAAAACAGGGACCAGCATCGAGGTAACTAAGGCCTTCAGGGCTGACGTGGGTAGTCAAAAGCTCCCATCCCCTTCAGGTGAGCCTATCTGATTTCTGCTGTAAAACAGTTTAATGGGCAATCACTCTTGGGAGAAATGAAACAATAGACACAGGATACTGAAATCCCTACACAGTGTACCTCTAGACAAGAACATCTCCATTCTCAGCTGGAGTAGGGCCCTATGCAGACAGCTCAAGTTTAGTAAGATGGGGAACGAGTTAGAAATTAATTCTTTTCCCAAACCAGCATTGAAAGTGAGGTACAGTTGCAGTAAGTGAGATTTAGCCTCCTAACAAGAAATATTTCCTTAGTCACTGCAATAATGGTCAAAGGCTAGTATTCCTTACTGCTACCATGTGTAATCTCGTTACTGTATAAGAAATGGGCAGGCATTCTACTATAAGGGGACCTGCCCTACTCCCTCTTCCCCCAACAACTTGCTAATACTGATAGTGCGTGGGAGATTGGGACTTTGTGGCAGCTTGCTCCACTTCTGTTGGGGAAGGATAAGGCCTTGCCTTGGATGGAAGGGGGCACAAAAGCTTCCTGTTCCTCTGCTGCAGCAAATACTAGCAGAGATAAGAACAGGCCTTCTCCCTGTCCCAGTTCTAACCCTACTCCTGCTGTGCCAGCTAACACTTTCCTGCCACCCTGGTCTCCCAAGAGCCAGGATCTGCCCACTCCCATGAGAACTCTGGTGAATCCAGAGTCATGAAGTAACACCAGACCTGCCGAACGAAGGACCCTGTGATGTCCAAAAGCTTGCATACCTTCACCAATTGTAGTTGGTCCAATAAATATAACTTTACTACTTTGTCTCTATTGCCTATATTTGGGACCAACACAGCAAACCCTGCTTTCTTGCCAGGTGGTGATCCTTCACAGTTTTTATGGTGAGGGAATCATTGTAGAGAGAGCCCATTGCCATAGTCAGGGCCCCTAGTCTTCCGCGCTGCCGCGAATCGTGGAATTTGCGCAGAATCCTGCCCTGGGCAGGATTCGCGCAGAAAATAGGGAAATCCCCGCGGGATTTCCCTTCCTTGCCGTCCAGCCAATCCCGCACCTGCTTTATTCAGGCCGCAAGCCAATCAGGGGCTTGCGCGGCCTTTATAAAGCAGGTCGCAACCGCACGTGTTCCTACTTGGTCTCTTGGATTTGCCCAGGGATCGCCTCCGCCGCTGCTGCTGCCGCCGCCGCCGCCGCCGAGGGATCACCGCCGCCGCCACCCAGGGATCACCACCTCCACTGCTGCTGCTGCCTTCGCCT